>VZTU01013839.1:5437-82115 GCA_013400835.1 Zapornia atra
TCGAGGAGCAGCAGCAGCAGCACCAGCACCGCGAGGCCAGGCACAGCCGCTAAAATGGCAGCCGGAAGGAAGAGCCGGGACTGCGCGAGACGCTAGCGCGCGCGGCGAGGTTGCGGGAGGAGAGGGAGGAGCGCGCGCGCGCGGGCCCGCCTACAAAGGCTTTCCCTCGGCGCGCGCCCAAGGGCCGCGCGGGGCCCGCCATGATGGCGGTGGGCTGCTGCGGGCTGCTGCGCAGCAAGTCGGGGCGGCCCGGCCGGAGCTTGGCTGGCAGGCCGGCCGGAGCCGTTCGTGCACCACAGGAGAAACCCCTTTGCACAGCCCTCTCTGCGTGCGCGGGAGGGTCCGCAGAGGGAGTTTAAACCGGGACAGCGCTCCTGGGAAGCCTCTATTTCAGGCCACTGCGCTCCTCCCTGGGTACGTTAGCCTGCCTGTGGATCTAGGCAGTCTTTCACAGGTCACCTGAAGCATCGGAAATGCTAGAAAACCAGGGACGTTAAAGCTTATGTTCTGTAAAAAGCACATACAGCCATTTGTTACCTACACAAATGCCAACCATAAGTATTCATGGCAATGTTTTCAGCGAGGTAGAAGAAATATCTTTCAAAGACCCAGGAACACAGTTGCTAGTGTTGTCCCTTGCTAACCTTGCCTTTAAGATTACCAGGCAAGGGAAGTTGGCACTCAGCAGCAAAAACTCTGGTAGATTCTGTTCAGTTGTACTAAATCAAAGGCTTTGCTTGACTACGGTAGCATTTAGTAGCAATTACTGAAGTGAAACGAGGCATATGAGTTCCAGTGCCATTTCCTCACTGCAGTTAGGTCTTGCTTGAACAGTTACAGCCATAATTAGTTATTGTTCACACTTCCAGCCAGTGTAACTGCCAGCAGAAGCCTGCAAGTTTAAGCCTGGTCCAGGAGAGTTGGTCCTCAGAGCTGTTTCTTACGCCCCTGAGCTGTTCCTCATCTACCACCCCCTGCACCTTTTAAGAACTGGGTTAACCATTTGCACAAGCAGCATTTGTCTTCTGACTGAAGGCATAGATGAGCCTGGGCAGGAGATGATGAAGTCTGGCAGACAATGAGATGCCCTGATGACCACGTCCTCGTGTCAGTAGCACACTGAGCAATCTGTGCTCTCACACAACTTCATTCTGCCATTTCAAGCTTCCACCCAGCACTAAGTCTCAGCAGCTGCAGTCACTTGATACTTCAACACAGCTCATAAAAGCCAGTCTCTAAGAGCTTCTGGAAAGGCAAGAGGCACTGTTCTTGATAGTTCTGACAGCTATTTAGAGAACATTGACCATTGCACATTCTGTTCTCTATTCCTCTGCTCTCTGTTTCCAGTCTATCTTGTGGTCCTTCAGGTGTAGTGATTTAAATTCATACAATAGAGAAGTAGTTTTGAGATAGAGACTGAAAGAACTACCATCACCTCAGTATCTTTCTTCATCCGGGCACGTTTGCAAGGCTTCCTCCCCATCACTCTTCACAGACCTTCTGCCAGACATTTACCACAACCACATCCTGGGTTGCATCAAAAGAAGTGTAGCCAGCAGATCGGGAGAGGTGATTCTCCTCCTCTACTTTCAGTATGCTCTGGTGAGACCCTACCTGGAATACTGTGTCCAGTTCTGGGGTTCTCAACACAAGAAGGACATGGACCTCTTGGAGTAAGTCCAGAGGAGGGACACATGGATGCTCAAAGGGCTGGAGCACCAGAGCATCTCTCTTATGAAGACAGACTGAGAGAGTTGGGCTTGCTCAACCTGGAGAAGGAAGGCTAAAGGGAGACCTTATAGCAACCTTCCAGTACCTGAAGGGACCTACAGGAAAGCTGGGGAGGGACTGTTTGTAAGGGTGTGTAGTGATAGAATGAGGGACAATAGCTTTAAACTAGAGCAGGGTAGGTTTAGATTAGACATTAGGAAGAAGTTCTTTACTATGAGGGTGGTGAGACACTAGAGCAGGTTGCCCAGAGAGGTGGTGAATGCCCCATCCCTGGAGACATTCAAGGTCAGACTTGATGAAGCACCAAGCAACCTGATGTAGTGAAGATGTCCCTGTTTACTGATAATTCAATGAGTACTTGCTCCTTAAACATTTTTCCCAAAGGAAATGGGTTAGTTTGGTTGTTTTAAATAATGAACTGTAAATAGTGACTGTAAATGGCTCAGCTATCAAATAGAAAAGGTATCAGGAAAGATCACCTAGCAGCAGTGACCTGTTCCACAACTATAGCCAGCTCAGCAAGTGGGTTTCTGTCCATAGCTTCACATTCCAAAGATCTTCTAAGTTTACACCAGTATAACTACTAAAATATTTCATGTAGACAAGTCCTTTGAGTATGTTTGCTAATAGAAGAGCATTCCTGTCCCTATTTTTAGACAATATAACAAAATGGCACCCATAGCTCAACTAGAATTCTAGACACTAGTGTAATAAAAATAACATTTTTCTACTTAGAGTTATCAACCAAAATAACATCACTGGAAAGCTGGAAGTAATTTTTCATGTTTCACTACAAAAACCCAGGAATATCTATGTCAGAGGTTGCCAGAGCATAAGTGGTACAGGGTGTCTGTATCTATCCCAAATATCAGGCTTATTTTTTTTGTGATGCTGTGGTAGTCTACACAGAGCTGTGTTCTCAGAGTGGAGCTAAGGGGAGGCTTTCTACACATCTCCTGAAGTGGATTTTAAGTGATGGCTGTCTTAAACAAAAGCAAATGATTATTGAAAAAGACTGTGAATCGCACTCATTTAGCTTCTCAGAGAAGTAAGAGAGGGGAAAAATAGCCTCTGGGTCTCCCAGGAAGGTGGGAAAGCAGGGGGAGAAGACAAAGCATTACATACATTAGTCAGGTGAGCAGCGACTGTCCAGCAACAGCAGCTTAGAGATCTGTGCAGCTATACATTCCAGGTCTTGGTTGCTCCTCCCTGTGCACAGCAGTATAAAGCCACTTATGGTCTTGCTCCAGCTTACCACACGGCTGACACCAGGGAGGTTCTGCTTTAGGAGGTAGGGAAAAAGGAGCAGGTAGCTCAGCAGGTATGAGATCTTAGGCTATACCTCAGCAGGAAGTGCAAAAAAGAAGAGAAGGAGATTTCGTGCTAGCTGGGGTGAGCAGCTACTTGAGTGCCATGCCCCACACTGATATCCCAGGTACTAGTTCACTCTGTTAGCAATACTTTGCAAACTCCTGAACGCATCCTCCACCGAACCATGCTTTGAGCTATACCACTGCATAATAAACAATCTGGTTCCATCCCAAAGAGTTTAAAACGTAAGGCCTTCATTCTGGAAGCACACACATGCCTTATTTTACTAATGCAAATAATCCTTTTAACTTCAAAGGGATTACTAAGAGTAGCAAAACTAAGCATGTAGGTAAGTGCTTGCAGGATCACAGCCGAAATATAAGATGAGACAAGGAAAAAAGATTGGTAAGCAGAAATTGACATAATGACAAAGTGATAAGCATTACGTCAAAAGCCTAAAGGATGAAAGGAATGAATAAAATAGAGCATATTTAAGCATATTTTCTGCCTTTTCAAAGGCATTTGTTAAATAAGAGGGTTTTATATCCCCCCCAAGTCTTTTATATCCATCTGTAAAAATGAAAATCTTAGATTACTGAAACAGAAGTCGTTTACATTAGTTGCCATTTGACTATCTACTCTTCTACTCTCCATTGTCTTACCCTAGTTTTAAACAGTATGTTCACTGGTATTAAAATTCTCTTAGCCAATGAAGAGTGAGCATTTCTTTGCTTTTGGTATGGGCATAAAACTTCCTATGCTGTTTGGGTTGAAAGGAGCATTATCATTTTAAACTGAAACAATGGCTTAGGAAAATAAAATAATCTCTAAAATACTAATTTTTAAATGATTGTGCTTTGCCTTCTCCCTGAAAGAATACACACGTGTCTCAGACAAGTCATAAATCAAAGACCTACCCTGGATCATGTGAGGTTTCTGACAGAGAAGCCTGGGGTCACAGATGAGGACATTATTGCCTGTAGCTAATTTTTGCTAGAGACTACCATGTCTCTAGCAGACAAGTGAGATCTATCCAGCCTAGCACCTTAGTTGGAACACACCTTCTTCACTGGCTTAAGCTAAAACAGGATGGTGAAGGGAAACCATATACTGCTGCTGCAGTGGGAGCCATAATTGAGACAGACGGCTGGGGGAGGTTTAAATCTGCTCAAACTTGTGTATTAGAGCCCTGCAACCTCTGTAGTACATGTTTCTTCTATGGTTGGCTGGCTTGTGGTAGACCCTAAGCTACAGTCTGTATGCTCCCAATGCTATAGCAACACTTGCACTGCCTATATATTAATTTTAATAACTTGTTTTTCAAAGTAAAATTCTAACCCCTGTTTTTTATAAATCTACAAAGCATGATATTAAATAATTTCCTACAAACTAATTTTAAAAAATTAAAACCGGAAGTATTTTGAATAGTGATCATTGCAATCACTGTTTTAAAAGAACATACATATATAAATGGGTAATACCCTTCAAAAATTACTCAGAAGCCTTAAATGCAAATGCTTATCACTGACAAGCTCTCATTCTGTCCTTTCCCCACCAAGCCCATGTAAATAAAAATGAAATAAACCTCATGTTCTGTCATATCATCAGAGAAAGAATACTTGAGACAAGAACCCACAATCAGAGTGTGTTTAAAAATGTCATACTTCCACATTTTTCAAATTTAAAAATATGAAGATGAATACACGAACTGATCTCAGTTTCTGCAGTGGAGAGGCAGCTTCTCTGTAATTACAGAAACTAAACTTTGCAACACTTCAAATATACATACATCAACACTTTGCATTGCTCTGGAAGTATGCTGTAGGAAGCCAGCATGGCAACAGCAGTATTGCCGTGACAGCAAACCTTATCAGCCATGCAGACACCATCTGAATGCTTATTACATGCTATCCCATATGGAACATGCCACTGCAACCGAGTCTGCAGGTCGCAAAGAATCAAAGAGGGAGAGAGAGAGGAGTGAGAGATTTCAGTTGTTGTGGTTGACACTAACCAGAGTCACAACTCACTTTTTAAAACAAACCCCATTCCCCAGGAGGAAATACATTGTCATAGACAACCAGCTGCTGTTCTAAGCCCCTCAGTCACCTGCTCAGGCCTTATGGTCACCTGCAGGACCCTCTGAGAAACCTTGCAAGAGCAAGTATTCATTATGCACTTTGAATGTCAGTTGAAGAGACAGTGTAAATACAAAGTACCACCCCTGAATAAATTAAGTTATACGTCTAAATTACAGTTATTGTACACTGAATTTACACATTGTTCTGGTGACTTCTAGATCTTTGTGGTTAAAGTGGTATTGTTTTAATACCTTCCACGTTTGGAAACGCCTGAAACTACAGGCTAATGTGCTGTATGGGAAGGCACGTTATCTCTTAAGCTCCTTACAATCTGACTGCTTTCTAGGCCAAGTCTGAAATCTTGGAGGAAGCTCCCTTCCACGGTGTTTTTAGGAACTAGGAACTATTTCACAGGGGAACTGTTTAATACCAGAGAAAACCACAATTTCAAGTTTGTTGTTTGATCTTGTGCTAGAATATCGGAAAAAGAACAAGTTTTTCAGAGATCTGATTCTTTCTTGCATTTTGTTTGCAAATTTTTCACATAAGCAGAAGGAAAAAGTGTACTACATTGCTACATATTTTTAATTCATTTTGCATCCAGTATGATCATCTCTCATTCACTATTGTGTTTGTGTTTTAAGACTTTCTTTAAAGTCCCCTCTCTAATACAACCTATAGAACATCCATATTCATGCCTAAGATTAGGCATGCTGAATCTACCAGTGGTACATCTTCACTCTGAGTATCTGCTCAAGTACTAGGAAATTTATTTGCTTAGTTTCTGCTATCTATATAGAGCATACACTTTTTCAACAAGCTAAGATTACAAAATAGCTAGAGAGCAGTGAAATAGGTGATTTAATAACCTCTTCTTCATGGGCTACTAACATCTAAAGTGGTAAATACTAATCCTTATCTTCATAATAAGTTCCAGACTACTTAACAAAATAATAGGAGTAGAAAATTATGCAGACTAAAAATCCATCATATCCTAGAAATAGCTCGTAACAAACCATAAACATTAACAATCATACCTTGTGCAGCTGGGCCCAATTTTTTACAAATGGATTTTCTTATTCTTTCCCCAGATGATCAAAATATTTTCTCACAACTGTGTTCAAAGACCACTTGCAGAAAAATCTGCAGCAGCCAATGAAAGCAGTGAAAGCGGATTTAAACTTCTGCAGCTGTGTTACCTCCCTCTTGACAACTTATTACCATAAAGCCTCAGCCTTGTAGAAATGAGATTAGTTGTCAGTGTGTGTCATTTTACCCCCAGCTGACAGCTGGGAGTAACAACATTAGACTAATCTGAAAACCAGTGTAAGAGTCTGAAAGAAGGGGCTGTAAGGGGCTGAAAGAAGACCTTAGTTAAGTTTTAGGATTTCTTTGTTTTGTTTAGTTCAGGGAGTGGGGGTGGGAATTAATGTGCTATTATATTACTTTGCATACTCTATAATGATACCCTTTTCTGCAATGAGCAAAACTGTTCCCAAAGGGAAAGGAGAGGGTGCTGCTGGAGTTGCTCCTTCAATACTCTGGGGAGTGACCTTCTTTCAAGAGATAGAGCAACTTGTCTCCCAGCTAAAAACAAGAAGATTGTTATACTTGCAGCATTTTTTAAAGATTATAATAGCTCTATCTAGGTTAATATAAAGAACTGTCTTGTGTGCCCTGAGGCTCATTTTTGTATTTAGAGTAGTGATGACCTTGTCTTCTATGCAATTCTGCCTTTGCAAAGGTGAAGCACATGTATGGCCTCTTTCTTGTATAACTGGGCCTGCCCTAGACACTTGGGATAGTAGATCTATACATACACAGGTTGGATTTATTACACAAGCGCAGCTTTCTGCCCAGACCTGGGAAGTACGAGGAATGAGAATGCTGAGGAGCATATGGTCACTATAGACTTGCACAGACTTTCTGGACCTCAACTGCAAAGCAGGTAACTTCTTCTGAAGGCAGCAGCTTGCTTTCAGGCCTCAATCTCATGGGCCCTATCCTGCATCATATCAGTGAACATTTCCTTGTTGTAGGAGATGCCTCCGGAAAAGGCTGGGACTCACCTGTGCTGTCAGGTGTTATGAAGCCTACATGACCTAAATAAAGCAATGCTGGGTTCAAACTTCTTTGTGTCTTCTATGAATGTGTACTACTGCTGTATTGTGCATAGTATTTTCATATACTATATGAATGTATAATTCTACTGTTACAGCAGTACTGTTCTATTACTGTGCTATTAGTGTACTATTGGTGGAATGCTGCTGTAATAAGAAGGGAGGCAGATTTAAGGTTATCATAGGTAAAGAAGTGCCACCTTCTGAAATTTTAAGTTTTTAAGTACCTTCTTTTATGCAATAGTACATGAAACATGTAATGCACAGCCAGCCCAATCTTATGTTTAACATAATGTAACAACAAGTAGTTCCACGAAGGTAAATGAGGTTTTCCAGAATTCTGCTGCAGCTCTACCTGGCAGTCCCTGACCTTCCCAGTTCCTCTGTCCCATCTCTGCAGTTCCTTCTCCCCTGCTATGGCACGGTTGTTTCAGTAGTCATGCAGCGCATTGGGCTGTGAAACCAATATGGGTAAAAAAATAGCCTAGCAACAACAGCGGAAGAGCAGTTTCTCAGCCTGTTTGGTTTCCCAACAAGGACAACAGATGGAGTAGCATGGGGACATAGGCAAGCAACTGGAGACAGGACACTGTCAGCTGCCAGAGCTCCTGAAAATATCCATGACATAACAGCCTGACACTGCTCTTAGTGAACAAAGTTCAGTACTTGAACATATCTTTAGAGGACCGGGACCAAAGAATTGTGTATTTTCTTGTAAAAGCTGTATTTTAATATATGTTTTTCTGTACCAGATGACTGATCCTGCATTAAAGTGACATCATAATCAATTTACATACATTTACGTGAATAATACTGGCTGTTCTTTTGTAGCATTTTTTGCAGAAATATTCAGATATTTGACATTGGCTTTATTTTTCTGTAGATACCAGTGGAAAAAACAATATTTTGGAGAAAATTTATAGTGCAGAATGCTAGAGAATTTTCTTTCAAAGAAGCCAGTACTGCTTAGCACCTTGTGTGGGAGAGTGATGGCATAAGGACTGAATCTTCGGTACTGACGTGCTCTGAAAAGCATTGATATTCTATGTAAAGCATGCAGTATCCCACGGTGAAGTGTGTTGCTCTGCAGGACCAGTAAAGTAGGAAAAAGCATTTCAAGACCTGTGAGACATAGCTGAAACACCATGGACCTCGTAGAGGATGTTAAATCAAATGAGACTCTTATGCGCTCCTCTTTTCAACAGTGTGTGCTTGGACAGTTAAAAATAAAATAGCCCGAACTTGAACGACTCTGTTGCCTGTCTATTAATAGGCATTCATACAACAGAAAGCTCTAATATCCTACCTACATATCTTTTAAAGTTCTCCCATGGGTGTAGTTTTTACAAGGTTTCTGATCTACTTTTGTCACAGAAGCCATGTTCAGAGAGAGACAATTTTTGGACTGGTTTAAGTTAAACTTTCTCATCTAGACAGAAATGAGTTAGGGAGCACTTACATAAATTGCTTTCTTGGAAGATTAGGGTAGCGGGAAAGTATTAACAGTTCAGCAGAGGAACATTGTTAGGAAGCTGAGGGTAATCATGTCTCATAATCCCCAGGATGGATCTAGGAGAGGTTTACTGCTCTGTGCTTTGAGAATGCCATGGAACAATAACTAGAACAGGTTCTGTAAGTGGTCTGTAGTAGCTCTATTTGTAACCACAGCATCTCCTATCTCTACTCTGACTCAGAGTAAATGCCACCCCTAGCTAATGCCATGGTGATTAATACTACTGAATTAAAATATTATCTATAGTTAATACTAAGAAATAGCTGAAAGAGATGTTCACAATCTGCTTTGTCATATCTTAAAAGCAAATCACTTTTCTATACTAAGTCCATGATAGTTAAGATGGAAATTGGTGTCACTACTTTCAAAACCATCTGGTGACTCGATCTGAAAACTCTGCTGTTTCATAGGGTCAGTATGAAAAATGCTAATTTATTTCAGCATGAAGTTTTTGAGATACAGTTTTCTCCATGCACTCTTGCATTTACAAAATCATACAGTTCTGCAGATGCCTATTCTCTGGATGCTCCTCGAAGGAATACTACTTCTTTAGGTTTATCTCAGTTCCAACATTGTGTTCCCCCCCAGGGGAAGAAGAAAGAGCAGGGTGTATAAAAGAGGGAAAAACAGTAGTGGTGAAGGGACAGAAGAGCGTAAGAGCTGACAGTTACAAGAAGGAGAAGCAGAGACAGAAAAAAGATGAAGAAAAAATGATCCTTTCCTAAAGGGATAAAGTTTTAAAGTGAGAATGGAAAACTCATGGGAAGTAAGACTGCATGACAAATCACTTTAGGAAAAGGAAAGGTATCACCTTCTTTCAACTTAAAGCCCTCATCTGACGTTTCACGTGCCAGCTTGTGTGTCTGTGCCAACACACTGCTATGAAATCGCAAGCCTCAGACCTATTTCTTACCCATCCTTCCCCCTTTACCCTAATGTTCTACAATGCATACAGCTTGTGGCTGCCCAGCCCGGCTGGTCTGCAGCAGCCTTCCTCTGTGCTGTACGCATGCACAGGCTTGTGCAGACTGTCTCTGTACTCCCACACACCAGCATTTACTTTCAATTAAAATAATTTGCAAGTTACCAGAGAAATCAACTCTAAACCACAAAGGAGAAAGAAGCAGAACTAGTATTTCATTGGAGGAAAAAGAAGACTATAGGATAAATTAAGAGAGAAGCCTGCAGTGAAACTTTGGTCAGGGAAAGGGCAAAGTGACCGTATGTTCTAGGTACAATGTCACCGATCTCCCAGGAGATGAGCCCAGATGCTACGTAGAGTGCAACTGTGACTTTGTCATTGAGGCAGGTAAGAATAAGAAGGAAAGAAGAAACAGGTAGAGAAATGTTCCTAGTGTTAAATACCACTTTAATTATCCTACACTGAGTCAAGATCAGAACTACACGGTAGCCAAAATTCTGACCTTGCTGCTGTTCAGTGAATGCAGCTTTCTGAATTCTATTGTATTTTCTTTGAAGTTACCTGTGATGCAAGACATTCCAGCACTGATGCTATTCTTTAGTACCATTTCCTTCCTTCTTGCCTCTCAGCGTGGTCTGTACCATACATGGTTATCAGCACTGGGCCGCTGCACTGTATTTTTCATTTCTTGCATCAACTTTCACTTCAATTCAAATAGATCTGCTGTTATTGCCAGCAGCTCCATAAACGTTTCTGTGAAACAGTCTGTGTTGGAATATTAACAAGGACTTCTAATTTTGAAGAGTAGGTAAGGGTTTCTTTATCACTTATTATAGTGATTTTGTACCTTCAACATTAAGACTCCATCTCAGTGTGTAAGCTGTATGTCTTTCTGTAAAAAAGAATCATAGAATGGCATGGGTTGGAAGGGACCCCATGGATCATAGAGCTCCAACCCCCCTGCCACAGGCAGGGCCACCAACTTCCAGGTCTGGATCTACACAAGGCTGCCCAGGGCCCCATCCAACCTGGCCTTGAACACTTCCAGGGACGAGGCATCCACTACTTCTCTGGGCAGCCTGTTCCAGCACCTCACCACTCTTTCTGTAAAAAACTTCCCCCTAATATCTAATCTGAACCTTCCCTCCTTTAGCTTTAGTCCATTTCCCCTTGTCCTGCCATTATCTACCCTTTTAAAAAGTTTAATCCCCTCCTGCTTATAAGCTCCCTTCAGGTACTGGCAGGCTGCAATGAGGTCCCCGCGCAGCCTTCTCTTCTCCAGGCTGAACAAGCCCAGCTCCCTCAGCCTTTCTTTGTAGGACAGGTGCTCCAGCCCTCTAATCATGTTCGTGGCCCTCCTCTGAACCCTCTCCAACAGTTCCACATCTTTCTTGTATTGGGGGCCCCAGATCTGGACACAGTACTGCAGATGGGGCCTCAGGAGGGCAGAGTAGAGAGGGACAATCACCTCCCTGTCCCTGCTGGCCACCCCTCTTCTGATGGAGCCCAGGATCCCATTGGCCTTGCGAGCTGCAAGAGCACACTGCTGACTCATGTTAAGTCTCTCGTCCACCAGAATCCCCAAGTCCTTCCCAGCAGGGCTACTCTCAAGAAGCTCTTCTCCCAGTCTGTATCTATGTCTGGGATTCTTCTGACCCAAGTGCAGCACCTCACACTTGGCAGTGTTGAACCTCATTAGGTTCCCCCGGGCCCATCTTTCCAGCCTGTCAAGGTCCCTCTGGATGGCTTCCTTTCCTTCTAGGGTGTCAACCACACCACTCAGCTTGGTGTCATCTGCAAACTTGCTGAGGGTCTTCATTGGCAGTAGTATGTACATACTGTTATGTGGCAAAGAATTGTCACATGATTAAATTTAGCTCTTGAAAATAGCTTTACAACACCCTACACGACCCCCTCCCCCCTGCCCAATTCCCCAAACCTCCAGCTCTTTCCCATTGCCATCAAGAAACTTATTAGGGAAAACAACAGAGAAAAAGTTTATATTTTTGCCCAATGTTTATTTGAAATGTGCTCAGGTGATGGTGCCTTCACCTGCAAATTGACCTTGTTACTTTCTTTTCTTAGTCTGGAAGAGGAGCAGAGACAATGCATTCATGCTAGCAGGTAAACTTCCTACAATAATGATCATCCTGAAACATGTAAGCAGCCTCAGCACAGCCAAGAAGCACAGCCAAGACTGTACCAAAAGTTGTGTATTCTACAACAGTTCTCTACAAACAGGAAGTCTTTATGGTTCAAAGTCCTAATACAGGAAAACTACTGCAAGAACTCAGTAGCAAACAACATTAAAAACTTAAGTGTCTTAACTAAGCTGCAGAGAGAGTGGTTCACTCTGACACTGTCAGTGAGGTGCACTGGCCAGGGCATACCTGGAGCCTGTGTCCAACTTTGAGGGAGATGTGGAGAAACTGGAGAGGGTCCATCTGTGAGCCACCAAGACAGTTGGGGCATCAATGAGGGGTGGTGGATCATTGGCCATCTGTGAACAATGAGGGAACTGGGCTTGTTTAGACCAGCAAAGGAGAGCCAAGCAGCAATCTATTAGCAATCTACAGTACTTGAAGGTGATGGAGCAAAACTCCTCTCTAGTAAAAGAAAAAGTAACAAGGGGCAATGAGCACAAATTTTAGTTTGGGAGGTTTGGACTCACTAGGAGTAAGTGCAGGAGTGGGTTCATACTATTGTTTCCTCAGGGAGACAGTCAAGTCTCCACCCTCAGGGCTTTTCAAGACACACACATAAAGCCATGGCTGACCTGATCTAGCACTGGCAAGAGTCCCAAGTCACACAGGAGGTTAGACCTGATGATCTCCAAAGTCCCTTCTGACCAATATTTTTACAACTCTGTGAACAGAAAGTAAAACAGAGAGTCGTGCTTCAAGACCAGTTCAGTCATGGCAGAGTGAGTTAAGCAACATCATCAAATTATTGCTTGGCTGATGTCGTTGACATTTGAGGTGAAGTAACTATAATTTGAATTGCATAATTCAGAATCTTCAATGACAGTTTCAGTTAGAGTCCCAGTAATGTAAGGTACATGGATCTTAAATCACATTACCCTTTCGACTATAGAGATGTAAATTGCTGTGGATTACCAGTGGATAAGGTACATCATAGATGTCCAGGCCAAGTTTCATTTATATGTGAACTGCACTATTTTTCAGTTTTATCACACTTTTTCTTAAAGTTAAATTCACTTTTAAATACAAGCACCAAGCAGACTGAAACATTTACCTCCCTCTAGAAAGAAGGGTTCCCAAAGAAATTCTCCAAAAGTGAATGGAAAGGAAAAGGCAGTCAAAGGGAAAAAAAAAATTTAAAAAAAGAAAAAAAGGAAAACACTGATTAATGAGATTTATTTGTTCTGGGGTGTGATCAAACAGACCAGCACTACAGTCAATGATAAAAGAAGGCAAAGTGCTGTGCAGACTGTTATATTCATCTGCTTAAAATTCACATGGTCTGAGTGCTAGAATAATTTGCTCCACACCATCTGGCAGGCATAAGAAGTATGAATATGTAGTGGGGGGAGGGCATGAGGAAATCTCCTGCATTTCTATAGCATGTAGAAATACTCTACCGGAGTTTGCAACTTAAATCATGCGACTGTTCAATACATTAAATGCACAAGTGAGCTGTAAATAGTCCAACAAATGCTAATTTTTAAAACATGTAGAAACAAACTTACTACATTAGTATAATCCCCCTCTTTGCACTTTATATTTGGAAGGTGAATATAATACAAGCCATGAAATGCAATGCGGCAAGTCAGTGCAAGTATTACTCACTGAGCAGTAGGAATTGTGCAATGTCATCCATGCCCAAACCAGAGAGGATGGCTGTTGTAGCTCTCAGCTAAACCTCTTAGCCTCACTTATAAGCTCAGGTTTGTAAAATTTCTGCTCCCAACAGCAAAAACCTCCAGTGTGGCTCAAAAAGGGAGATGCCACAGGAGCAAATAGTCCTAGAAGATTCAGCCCGCTGTGTGATGGAGATACAGAGAGTGAACTTGCATATCTCAGGGAAATATAAAAGCCACTTCTCTAAATGTGTTGCTACATTTTGTCTTCAGGGAATGTAGTATTCTCATAACTTTTACTTGCATGGTTTGGTGTGCAAGCTCTGCAATTTTTTCCTGTTTTGGTTAAGAACCAAATTTGCTAGCAGCCCAAACTGTGGCTGTTTGACAAAGGTATACAAAGTCTGCCCTGGATGTAGTCAGGCACATCAGAAGTGCTACACAAGTTCTGAAACAGCCCTGATACCCAGGTGAACCTGAAGGACAGAAAAGTGTCTTGTTTACTCCCATAACTTATCCCTTAGCTAGTTTGGGTTTGTTTTACACTGTAGAAACCATGTTATTTTTAAGTATAACAACTGTGTGACCATATACATGGTTCTTTTCCCCCAGAATTTCACTTACTGGAGTGAGCACTTCCCAAAGTTTTTCCTTACCTTTTGTCACAGAAGCATTCTTGGAGAGCACAGCAGCTCATATTGCACATGGATGTGTACCTGCTACTCTCAGATTCATGCTTAAGAGCCTGCAGCTAATGAGACAGAGAGTGGTAGCTGAGTAGCTCTTTTCTCTAACGCGAAATAGCTGTGGAGGTGAGACCCTGACAAACAGGCTCAGGAGGGTTCAGCTGGGACAGTTGTGGATATCAGCTTCTCCATTCTGTCCAAGAGGCTGCTCGTGTTCAACGAGAGGCCTCCATGTGCCTCTGCCACCCCTCCACCCCACGTGTATCAGAACTGGAAATCAATCTACTGTTTTGACTATGGCACAAACACACATCCTGTCCTACTCTCTCTGCCCTGGAAAGTGAAACCACAGAAGGGTGAGGAGGGGAACAGTCTCAAATGGCTAAAGCTAGTTCTCCTGAATCCCATAATGCACAGCTTTAAGAATTCCGTTACTTAAGTACAAAAGCTTTGACCAGTAGAACCTATAAACTCGATAATTTTACCCATACAAGCTAATTGGCTGAGCTGTGTATGTGGGGCTGGTGCTTGTCACGTTACAATGCCTGAGAAAGAGGTAACGCTTGCGCACATCTCAGTCCCAGGGGTGTTGCTCTACTGCACATCTTAGATGACCAGAGTCTTTCCACTTCTCCAGACTGTTGCAAAGGATATTTAATTACAGTAATACTGCTGTCCCAGTGCTATTACAGCATTGCAAGACAGTCATAAAGGCTGAGCAAGCATTCTCCTTCTAAGCCTCTGTTTTTAAGTGGCTTATAATGTTTCCAAAATGTGACCTTTAGAGCTGGAATTTATTGTGCTTGCATTCTACCCAAAACTAATTTAATTAGGAAGTTCAAAGGAAACCTGTTTACAGAGGTTTGAGTCATCTAGGTGGTAAAGAAGAAATTTTCAATTGCTAAAATAATTCTTCGGATGCAGGAGAAAATTGTACAAAACCAGAATTTTTTTTTGTCACTTTAGACATGTCACAACTGAATAATAATCTCTTTGTGTGCAACCCTTTTACAGATTTTCCTGTGTCACTTGCAGGCAGTTTTCACTCTCAGAACAGTCTCTGATGGTAATTTCTACATTTTTGCTGTCTCAACTCAACATCTGCATCTGTACCCTTGCTAGAGCCATGACAATAGCAAGTGGTGACCAAATAGCATTGTCAGCTTCGGGTGTGGAAGAATGTCAGTACCTTTCCAGGGTCTGCCTGTTTGTTCGCATCAGAAAGCCAGCTTTAGTTTCTCCTGTAGAGACACATAAAATTCCAGTGCTTAGTAAACCCCTCCTTTAAACTTTGATCAAGAGACTCATGCAAGAAACTAGTAATTCACTAACTAATTCACTCCCTTTTTGCAGGGAGAGTGGTGAGGTGCTGGAACAGGCTGCCCAGAGAGGTGGTGGATGCCCCGTCCCTGGAGGTGTTCGAGGCCAGGTTGGATGGGGCCCTGGGCAACCTTGTGTAGCTCCAGGCCTGGAGGTTGGTGGCCCTGCCTGTGGCAGAGGGGTTGGAACTCTATCATCCTTGGGGTCCCTTCCAACCCATGCCATTCTATGATTCTAACTATGCTGTGACTTTCCTCACTGATCAAGTGAAATAAAGCATTCATTCATGGTGCTTTTTTAAATAACATTTTACTGTCTTGTGTCAGCAGTGTACTGAGATGGACTTGCATGTTCTGGCAGGAGAAACACTATTGCCTTCAAAGAAGGGAAACGAGGAGGGAATAGGGGAGTCGGATGATGCTGAGGTCCACAGTGTCACAAGGTGTGGCCAGCTTGACACTTGGGATGAAGGACTGAGAGGCAGACAGAGGACATCAAGCAGTAGCTCCTGGTGGTCTGAACATGACAGGACAGTGCAAATGAGCCTAAACGTCACTTCTAGTGGTGGGCAGATATCTAAGGATGACAGGGAGATTTATAGGAGTGGAGTGACTGGCAACAGATGTCGTGGAGATGAAGAACCCAGAGGGTGATGCACTATGGACACAGGATGAAACCTAGTCACCATATTTTAACCTGCAATTGTTATTCATGTTTTCTAGGTCTTACTTAGGAAAGACCTAGGGCCCAACAAGCCTACTACAGCAAGAACTTATTACATTTACTTCTAAAATGTAGTTCCTTATCATACTAATGAGCATCTGTGGACTGGTGTACAGCCACTGCAGGAGAAACAGTCTGCTATGAGCTCAGATATAGTAGGAATTTAACTCAGTCCCTCTATGAAAGCAAATGCCAACTAGTAGATAGGCCAGTCAGAATTCAAAGACAACTCATGGAAGAGGATGGAGTTTGGAAAAATAAAAAAACAAGTAGGTAGGGGTAGATCATGAAAAAGTAATGAGAAAACCAAGGAAAGAAAAAAGAAAAAGGAAAGAAAAATAAGGGAAAATAATTTTTCTACCAGGGAAATAAAAAAAAAAAAAGAGACAATGCAGAACAGCAAAAAGAGACAAAAGAAACATTAAAGATGACAAAGTGGGTCAGAGAAAGAAGATGTAGAACCTCAGGCTGCTGTGTTTTGTATAGCTCTGTGTGTATGTTATGCAAATAGACTGTTTTGCATATATAAGAATAATTACAAACATCAGTTTAAGGAAGAAATTAGTATCAATTAGAAGTATTAGATAATAGCTTCTTTGAATTAAATCCTGGGTTTATCTGCAAGAAAAGCTTTCCACAGATACAACTATGCCTATAGTACCCCACCCCCGTCTGAGGTGACTGTATCTCCTGGGGATAACTAATACGGCCTCCTGTGCTCCTGCAATTTGCAGCCTCTTTGATGAACCTGCAAAATATTCTGTAGTGTAATAAAAACAGGATTTAGGGGCAGAAATTTTTCAAATTCAAGGGCTCTGTGGATGCACCTAATGGCTTGTGTGCACGCAAACATTACTCTAGGACAAGGTAAGATACAAGCTTAAAGAAGGAGCAGCTCTTCCATAGTAATCCCTAGTGTAAAAACACCAGCTGGAGCTGAAACATTTTCAATTCTTAGTTTAACGTGCCTCCAGTGGATCCAGTGTAATGTTTCCTATATTGGTCCCTTCGCATTCTTAGAGACAAAATTTTAATCATTGTTCAGCTGAGCTGGTTTTAGCAGTGACCTATAGGTGGCAAGTTTGGTGTCCAGAATGTCACAGCTACCTCAGCATGTGTCCCCAGACCTGGCTGGCTAGCTTTGTTTCTCAACACAGTTCTCGAGTAAAGAGAGTAGGAAGATGCACAATAGAGAAGGAGATCTCCACAGTTTCTGTCCTGAAGGTGTCCATGTTTTTCAGTTGCATTAAATGATAATGTAAGTCTTGAAACCCATGTGTTCAATAGGTGGAGTTAAATAGTGTCTTATTTCACACTTAAACCACATCTGCTTTCCAGATATTCAAAGGAAAAACCACTCATATGTGGTAAAGCACCTAAGTTACTCGCACGGCGATTGCTTGGTGCCTGGACTCTAATTACAAGGAGATGAAGAAGATGAACAGTTAAGGATGAAACACACCATATGTCCTTCTGGTAGCAGCACAGTAAGGTACCAAATAAACAACTGTCTTAACACCCCCTGTTGAGTTCTTACATTGAAGGCCGTTGCATGCTTCACTCTTTATATTATCCATAATTTACTGGGTTTCCCACAATTTTAGCTCTACTTGCACAGAGCTTTGATCTTTGGAACGATTTATAATATATTTAACAAATATTTCATTATTTTCTATTTAAATAATTTAATAACCAACACACAGCAGGATTCAAGGTCTGCCTTTGGAATACTTTTAAAAGGTATTTTTAAGGACATAAGATGGATTTTTCTATCTGTTTAACATAGACATACAAAGTAAGTATTGTTACACTATTTGCAGTTTGCTAGTAGACTCGAATGCATTTTGTGCTACGCAAGTATGTCACCCAGTTTCTTTCCAACAGAAGTCCCCCAGAACTACATAATACTTTCTCCTCCCTCATTGTTCTTAACAAATTTATCTGGCCTCAAGCTAATAGCACTGCTGGGATTTCTGTCATTCTCACTGTACTTTATTAAATTATCATTTAATGTCATGTATTACTTCCTTGTCTTTTGCTTCTCATATCAACGTGCTGTGCTTGTACCATTCAGTCTATTTGTATTACTACTTCCCGTTTGTTAGGACTCCCAAATGTAATTTATTATACACACAACTAGCATGTATGATTTCTCATTGCTAAATTTATTTTATCACTGAATCAGGGTGAATTTTTAGCTACATGTCTTCTTGATTGTGAAGCTGACTTCTTTGGTCCTGAAACATGCACCTGTATTTAGAAGGCCACCAGTGAATTTTAAATAAAACCTAATTTACATCGACAAAAATATCATTATTATTTTATCCAAGACTAAATGCAAGATACTTGCCTGTTTTGTACCATGTATCTGCATCCCATTGCATCAGAACACTACAGTTAGAGAAACAGATTCATGGGTGAAAATATTTAATTGCATGTTAAATACAGTTCGTATTATTCTAAGTGTAAAATATGAAACCAAGTATTAAGAATCATTAGTGGTGTGTGATAATTAAAGTCTATATGTAACTGAGGATTTCTTATCTTCAAGTTTACTGTACAGAGCTCATTGGATTTCTAAAACAAATCATCAGGGACTGGACAAATGATATTTACACTCTTTTAATTATCCAGTGAGATTAGTGTTTGCGGTCCATGTAAGTAGGTCACAAACATAGCAATGGAAATTAATTGTGCTACAGAACAGCAATGATTCATATGTTTTCTAGTCATAATTCTACTAGCATTTTAAAGATAAGCCTCCTTAAATAATTTATTTTTAAGAAGATCTACTAACAACATTAAAAGAATACTTTGAAAACAGAACAAAACACCACTCTGGGTGGAAGCAATTTCTCTCTGCATTTATCAAGTTTTACTTTGCAGTACAATTACTTCCATTTTCAGAGATCCGCAGAGTCAGCACTCCATCACATGTGGTGTCTGTCAAAAATGTATGTCCTCAACTGATTTTTTTTTCCTCTTCAGGTACAGTGAATGGGAAGGGATAGTGCATCACCAAGAAAAGGTTCTGAGCCTATTTTTTTGCATCAGCTGCTATGCCAGTTTCAGTAGAAATATGCTGGACTTGGCCACATTTATGTCCACATGCATGTAATTCTTTTTCACCAGGCTCCAGAGTTCATTACTTTGCAATGTTCTTGTTCTCAGACACTTTACAACAGTGCTGGCACAACACAATGCTCTGCAAATGTCAGCAAAGACTCCTGCCACATGCTGTAGCCTCTGAGATTTTTTTTAACATCCCCCCCCCAATTAGGCTCAAAAATCACACCATTTTAAGGCATTACCAACCTCCATGGGTTTGTTCTTTCATTACACCGATTCATTTTAGTTATTACATTAGTTCCATTTCCACAGTCATCATTACACCAGTGTATCAGTATTTCCCACTTCAGTTGTTTTCAGTGCATTAAAAATTAGTCATAAATGTTGTTTCGTGATCAAATTTGGCATAACTTGCTTTACAGGTCAAGCAAACACATTTTTCTTTCACAGATTAAAAGCAAAATCTGTTTGATCATATTCAAGCCATTTCATTAGTTGAAAAACATTTAGGTTTATTAATTTGGGAACACTGTGCCAAGTTCTGCTGTTATTTATACTGCTGTTAATACAGAGTAACCCAATTGTATTCAGTAGATTAGTCTGAATTTGTACCTGTTTTTATAAAAATAGTCAAAACTTGGCCCCTTTTAGCATATATAAATAGTGAGTTGGGAAAACAAAAAAACCCCCGAACACCAACCCCCCCCCAAAAAAAGAAGAAAGAAAAGAAATAGACTGATTAGAAGGGAAAAAAAACCTGCTCAGTGAATGGTCAAAATGAGTTGGTGTGTAATGCTCTGCTGCTGCAATACTTGCCCCAGGAAGGAAGGAAGGAAGGAGATTGCAAACGCAATTCCTACTGATGGTTCTGTATTTCCAGTTCAGCTGGGGATTTAATTTATTTGTATGTGAATTATTGAATGGCAAGAGGAAACTGGTGTCTCAAGGAGCAAGGTTGCTTTTCCCAAGCAAACAGTAACCTTTCTCACATATGGAAGCGGTGGTTAGCAAGCAGTTTCTGCACTGTGTCCATAGCTGCAAACCATTTAGATCACGAGAAAACAATGAAGAAGACAAGTCTTCTGAAACCTGATAACCTGTCACTAGCATTAAGAGTATTTTACAAGATCAAACCCTGCCATTGAGATATCTTCTCAAACACATCTACTCCTCAAGAACACAGGGTTGTAACAGATACAGTGATGTTTAGGATTACTTTGAGCCAGGTTGCATAGCTTGGAATAAAGATTTCTGAATAAGGTGGTTCAAACGCCTGGTTGGAAGGGCTCCTCTGGGAGGGTTAAGTGTAGCAAATACTGAAGAGCTGTTCGCAGGGAGGGCTCAGTCCATTGCACATTACTCAGAGGACTTCAGGATTCCATAGATATATAAATCCTTTAATGAAAATTCCTCTGCACATTTTAAGGTGAGGTATGGTGTTCTTGATGTAGGTGTGTTGGCTAACTGCTCTTTCCATCTCCAGCTCAAAACCCCAACAGCTTTGCCAGGTGACAGTGGCCACCTCTGCTACTGAGCTGCAGTTCTTGGCTCCTTTCTGAATTTCTGCATAGTCGTATATCTCTCTGACAAGGATATACCTGCTGCCTTCTGTTTGATGGCTGTGCCACTGATGGATTCCTTCTCCAAAATCCAGCAAGGAAACCCTTCCAACCCAAATGAAGATCAATCGCACTGCACCTGAAGTTTTGATAAATACTTTTGATCATCCAATAATGACTAATTGCTTCAGGAGAGCACAGTAATTCTGATGACACTCATTTATCAAACAAGGGAGAAGAGAAACTCGGACCTTTATAGCAAAGTCAGCCATCCCATTTTAGCAACTATATTTTATTTTATACAGTGTAGGTCAGCAAAGAGAGCCTCTCCTACCCTGTTCAAATTAATAGGTAAGCTTCTCTGAAGCTGAAGAGCGAGCACGGTGTGAATGTTACAGCAAATGATGCTCTTTGTTTACACCATCTCTGATCTTACCCAGTTCATTTGATGTCTAAAGGAGATGATCAGTAGAAATTAAGAAGCAAAAGGCCATAGTACATTGTCAATTATAGAAACTGTTTCCACATCTGCAAATGGTGAGCTTCCCAGGCTTTTTGCTGTCTTCTGAAACCCACCTAGCTAAAATAGGCATGAATGCTTCATGTTACGTCCATGGGAAGATGAATCCCCATGTGTGGAATACAGAACTGGTAGCTGCACTTCTCTTGTACATTGAAATGACTATGTCTCAGGTACAGGCTCTCTTGCCAGCTGTCCCTAACTTTTAGGGACCTTGCCAAAGAGAATCCAGAGTTCTCCCTGCCTTCTGCTGGAAACGTGTGACCTACCTGCTCTTCCAGCTGGTTTTGCTACAGGGTGCAGGTCACCCTCCAGCTGCAGTATCCAGGCTGACCTGCGGGTGGAAGTCCTGCAGAAGGAAGAGGGAGGAACAGAGGCAAGTTTCTGAAACACTGAAAACTCAAGACCACATATGGTGTTACTCTGGAGCTGGTTCCGCAGGGACTACCTTGCTGTCCTCTTCCAATGACACGTGGTAATAGTGCTTCTATCCTCTCTTAAGGTGTCAGTGAACCAAGGGGAGTGAATGAGTGTCAACTGCACTCTGTGGGCTGTGGAAAATGTCTGGTACAACTCTTCCCTCCCTTAGACGTGGGCACTGGTGGCTGAAGTTAATACACCAGTCCGTAAGTCTGCTGCTCTTGGTCTTGCCGTAGATTACGGTTTCATACAGAGCTCTAGCTATGGGATTTAAATACTTATTTTTGTCATATCCACACAAAATGGTAACTGACATCAGAAGGCATTGAGGACAGTGGGCTGACAATCTTCTAATTGGCACAGAAAGACTGAACAGGACTAGAGGATCAGAACTCTTTGGGCATGAGAAGGAATGAGCGATTGTCTCTTTGGTCAGCTCACCATTGAATTTCATGCTGTCTCCTTCCACGTCTTTATGTGCTTTCCAGGCAGGAAGTGGCTTTGCTGATACCTACAAGATTTCATGCTATACACGGGTAAAATGCTGTCAATTTTAGATTGATAGCCATAGAGGTTGGAAAGCCTCAGAGACAAACCTACTTTGCTTTGAAGGGAGGAAAGGTTGCACTTGACCTCTTCCTTTGCATAGAAACTGTCTCTGGAGCCAGCTGGCCATAGTATCCAATATTCTGTCTTCATCTAGGCAATCGCAGGGGAGTTTGAACTGCCACCTGCACTTCAGAAAGTCTAAGTCTGATTTCAGATGCTGTGGACTGTTGTCACCCCGGAGGTAAAACACCTATGAGAGAGGAGCATCTCTAACAAGGATGCTTTAAAGGTATATGCGTACATCACATGCAATGCTATCTTCATTACATCATGATAATATATTGGCCACTTTTACTTTAAGCAGCAGCTGATGGGAACTTAACTCGTCCCAAGACAGTTGTCAAACCGAGCTCTATCTACACAGGCATATAACTCACTTGTTACCATTAGCACAAGAGAGCATATTGATGAATACCTTCAGATGCCAAGACTTGGGTTTTACTTCATAAAGGTTGCTGGTTATTATTCTGGCAAATCTTCATGGCATTAAGAATACTGTTCCCCAGAGAGCAATCTATAAGACCTCATCCTTGTTAATGTGGTGTCGATGCTATAGAAAGTATAACAGGGAACAAAGAGGGAAAAAATGCATGCGTGAACATTCCTTTTATAATTCCTATCTAATTCCCATCCTTAACAATGGATAAATAAATAGATAATACTGATTGATCTAGGAAGCCCACAGCTCCGATGGATCCTTGGTAGAATGGCAATAGCCTCATCTGCTGGCTCAGAGAATCCATGGTGCTGAATGCTGAATGGCTCTTGCTGCCCTTGCCACCTTGTTCTCTGAGAGAGAGAGACATCCTTCATGTTCTCAATCCGTCCATTCCACTCCAAGAAAACTCCTACAAGATCATTACAAGGATGGTACATATGTTGTATAGTACAACCAGTATGGAAAGCTGGGGTTAATTTTGCACAGTTTCATGACAATGTAGCTTCCATAATGACTCGCCATGTCATGTTAAGGGCTGAAAACCTCCTGAATGCTGGTGCGCTGGAAAGGCTGTACTGAGCCAGACTACAAGTCAAACCAGTCAGCATCCTCTGCTGCTGCTGGCCAGTAGCATGTCAGTAAGGAGAAACTGTGAGAACAGGACATATACAGCATCAAACCTTCCTGAAAAGACTCTCAAAGCCTTCTGCCACCAACAGCCTGTTTCTTGAGACAATGGCAGAGCTTGTATTGTCCACGTTTTATTTTATCAGGCACCATTGGACCCGTATTCACAACCTAATCTGGTACCATGTCACAGCTGGCAGCACAGCCCTCTTCATGCAGCGTGCACTCTCCAGGTGACACAGGGTTTGTTTTTCCACTGTTCCATTCCCCTTACCTGCAAGCTTTTCCTTCCATGGGTGGAAGGTTGCTGCTGGGCGCTGTGTGCACCCCGACACCGCACACGACCAGGCTGCTCCTCGTGTATTCAGAGATGACTTCTCTTTGTGCTGCTTATTTTTGCCAAGATGTTGCAAGTTTCTGTGGGTTCCAGGGCAGTCTGATACCTGCTACTGTGGCAGCCAGATTGCTCTCCAAGGCTTGCAGCTGGTCTGACAGCACGTTCTGATAGCTCTTCTGAATGACTAGTTCTCTGTGGTTTGGCTTGCTGATGGAGGGAAGTAATGGCCTGGGAAGCAAATTTGCAAGGTGTGCTCCTATGCCAAGTTCCACCTCTTTTTCTTACCCACACAGCTAAGGACAAATAAACAAGCCTGGATCTGGATACTTCATGGGAATTGCTGCCCTCTGAGTCACATCTCCTCAAGGGCCATGCATCTCCTCACTCACTGCTTTCTACCTGTTCTGCTACTTCTACTCCTGCTTTTAACATCATACACAAACAGGAACAGGAAAAAATATTGCAGAAGATATATTGCACTCCAGATTACTTTATTCTTCAAATAAAGCTTTGTAATTGGCCATCTCCAGACTTCTCCAAGGCTGGTCCCTAGCAGCAACATTAGCTATTAGCTAACACATTGGTATTTCTGTGGGGAAAAAAACCCAAGAAACCAAAATTAAAACAGGAAAGGGAGCTCAGTGTTGAAATCAGGAGATTTTTTTTTTAAACTCACAGTAGATCAGGAAGAAAAAAGTCAGGTAACCTGTGCGTGCCTCAGTTTCCCATTCCACAAAATGTGAATTGCAAAACTGAACTTTACTTGAAAGGTAAATTATAATTTTAAGTGATTAATGCAGAGTAATTTATTGATTGTAATATGAAAAAAGGAGAATTGGGTGCCAGTGCTATATAACATACCTTGTTATTAAAATTGCATTATCTTGCTAATCACGCTTATTCAGGTAGCACCTGCAGTAGAAGAAGACCTCTGTCACACCTGTGGGTATACAAATGCATAATAAAAAGAGAGTCCAAGCCTTCCCAGAGGTGCTGCCCACAGCACCAGGACTATCAAGTAGTGCTCCTTGGTCCCTTGTCACCAGCTCCCACTGGCCTGGACCGCAGGCTTTCCCATGAAACTCCTTCCCTGCTTCCTCCTCCTCTGCCCTTACTACAGCTCTTGATATATTTCACTATTACTATAATTATTCAAAAGACCAATTCTTAAGGTTGCTGTGACCCACTTACTACGGCAAGATGCCCACTCACCTGCTCACCAAGGGAACATGCTAAGAGGTCAATCTACAGGGTGCAAACGTTTGTTTTGAACAAGCCCCTGCCTGGGTGCAGTCAGAAGCAGCTGCAGCAAAAGTAAACTCCCTCTGTTTTGTATTCTGATATGGAAAAGTTTAGGGAAAGAGAGTGATACACAGGAGAGAGCTATGATAAATTATCTTTAAGTTCACACTCTCACTCTGCATGCTGCATAGCCCTCAGGAGCATAAGTTAATGTTCCAGTAAGATGAAAAAGAGATAGAGTTTTGGGAGCTGGTGCCACCTATATACACACTGAATATCAATGTCATTTATTTCACCTGACATGCTTACACAAATATGTTAAACTTCAAGAAAATTAGCTTTTCATCTTACTCTAGAAAGCTGATTTTAAGCTTTGGAAAGAAACCACAGAGCAATTCTTTATTTGTTAGAAAGCTAGCTGCTTTCTAAAATAAGGCGCTTCTGAGAATAGATGCATTGATCAAAGTTGTTTTGATCAGGGGACCAAAGGCTTTGTGTCTGGCATGGGTTCTATGTTTATGTTTGTTCGTCTGTTTTTTTCTTAGCCTGTTTTCCATCCTCCTTCCCCTTCCTCTCCCTCCCACGTAAGTGGGGGTTTTTTTTAGCGCTGATGGGAGAGAGCAGATTCTCCCCACCTTTTCCTTTTGAGAATGAGCATCACGATGAGCATGAGCATCCAGATGAGCCCAGCGATGCTGTCACAATGCTGCTCAGCCTGGTTCAGCAGCCAATGCTGAGCGTTCGCCACCCCTCCACCACTTCCTAGGGCAGTTGCTAAAAGTAGCACTGAGGATTTGCAACATGGTCCTTAAGCCTCAGCCTCGGGCCACTGTTTTCAATGGAAGTGGGATCAGGTCCTTAATTCTTTGGGAACCGGACTGTGTTTTCCAGTCTGATATAACACAGTCTGCAAAAGCCTGCAAGTGGTCGGTGTGCTGTGTTCTTCACAAGCCTGGGGTTCTGTGATGTACAGATAAAGTCCCAGCAGCCTCAGTCTTTGTCCCCTGAGCCGTTCCGTCCCCATCTAGTTGGCATTTCTAAATGTAGGCACTTTTGTTCTCAGAAGCAGGTGAGATGCAAGATTAAACAGTCATTTTACAACCACCTTTCAAATAATGGGAGAAATCTCTGGCAGTTAAGTTAATCCTCCTCTCTCCCCCTCTCACACAACACTTGGTATGAAAGCAAATTCTGCAATTAGTTACCTAAATCCTCTAATCCCACCTGTCATGCCTCGAATCCTGGCAGATGGTTGGGTCGGTGCAGTCTGTGCCCACACCTCCAGCCTGCCACACCGGTGGCTCCCCCCGGCAGCGGTGTGAGGGGAGCCGTGGGTCGTGCGATGAACCCCACTCCTCAGGCTGCTGGGGCTGCCACGCACAGAGTGCTTTGCAGCAAGAGGGGGCTTCTGTACATGTATGGTCTGTAAAGGTCCCAGAGAGCTGCTGCCGGGCCACAGCCTGCGGAGAGGGAGACATTCTGCTTTTGGGCAGCACGCAGTTTAGTCCTCAGGTGGAAATTTTATCCCAGGCTCCCATCACCCAGGAAGAGAAACAGGATCAAAAGCTGGTGGTAGGGATGGTTGTTAGTTGGATGTGGTTTGGCACAGCTGGCATCATTGCATGGGGACGTGTAACTGCCCAGGAAATCAAAGAAGACCTTGTGATGGATGGCTGCTGATCAAGCGCCTGCCGACAGACATGAAGCAGTTAATACGAAGCGTTCATAATTAGACTTCATATTAGCTCTCAATTAAGGTGAACGAGGATTGTTCACACCTCTCTCAGTGCTATTATTTCAGCCTTGCTGGCTGGCAGACTCCACAAGACAGCAATGTATCCTTGTCATGGGGACCAGCTGTCCCTGCTTAGGTGAAACAGTCCCTTTTTTGTCATTCTGTCCCATTAAAATAATTCATCAACTCCGATGCATTTTACTAGGGGCTAATGGTGCGACCCTGTTTTTCCTTCAAACGTCCCTATTAATTACTTCTGCATCTTGTTGTCTGTGTTACATTGTAAAATATTTTGCAACTTTTATTTTTCTTAAGTCTTGAAAACTGGGAGTGAAACAGCTGGGAAAAAAATCCCCACAATAAACAACCACCCTGTTTCTAACACAAACCCTTTCTGGAGGTGGTAAAACACCACTGGATTATTCTGTCTCTCCAAATACATTGAAGTTAATTGCTTTTTGGCAGATGTCTATCGCCACCCTTCGCTGGATGGAGTCCAAACAGTCCCGTCATACATCACAGACCCTATGTTGTGAGCACCCTGCCTCCATGTTTTTTGGACAGCAGGTAAAGAGGCAAAAAGGAAGGTTAGGAATCAGTAACTTAAAAAAAATCCAATAAATTAAAGTTTCATACCACATGTTGGAACATATTTTAAGGTTTAGAATAAAGCTCAGTAGGTAATTTGTGGCAGGGTATGCCATGGTACCAAAGCAGATCTTATGGAAGATTAGACCACTGAACTTTTTTTTTTTAAGTTAGTGAGCTAAATTTGAAGGGAGAAATGCTTTTATGTGTCCTTCTAGGAAAGAACCAGAACAACTAATCTCTACTTGTTGCCTTGAAGACCACTTATGCTACTTTCAAGGTTTGTGGTTACCTTGCCCACAGTGTCTGTCACAGGGCACAGACAGTCTAGAATAGCATCTGTAATTACTGCTATGAAAGAAAAGACACGGCTTAAAAATCCATTTGATATTTAGCTATCTTCCCATTTTGACAAGTGACGTGGGTAGCACATGTTCTGTTGCTAGGAAGATCCAGGACAATTTTTTTAACCTTTTGAGGTTTTATTATCAGAGGGTCAGAGTCCTGTGATGATCCTTAGGGACAGGGTCAGCTGCATGGCTTTATGGCTGTTCCTCCCACTATGACCAGGGTTCTGTGCATCACACCAGCCTGTACTGTCACATGGTATGTGTTTTCCTTATGTGTCAGACCAGTATGCAAGCAGCAACCTCATCATGTGTTTGGAGCTGAGCCATCCTCACTCTGTGGGCAGAGCCTTCACCAGCTGCCATTCTCAGCATCAACCTTGGACACACCAAGGATACAGCTCACACGCACAAACTCACACTCAAGGAAAGCTTAAAATTCTCTACTTTGCAGTGTCAGGGGTGAGACTGCTGGAGCCCATCCAGACTGGTCCTGTGTTATAGCCTCTCGTTGCTGTTTCAGCAACCTTCATCCTCCCTGCATGAGGTGGTCTGTGCTGCTAAGGCTGTAGTACTTTGAAAATAAAGCCCACAAAAACCCTATCTCTTCAAATGTCATTAACTACATTTAAAGCATGGTCTTTAATTACTTTTGGAAAAGAAAAAACAAAGTGAAGTGAAGAAGTGGAATCAAAGCCTGTTGCCAGCCTGTGTTTTCAGTGCTCATTACTAGACCTCCCTGTCACTAATGAGAGGATGAATGAAAGGGAAGTCAATGAAATCTGTATTAAGGTGTGTCAATGACAGATATTTACGTTTCTCTCCTGTTAACACCCTCTCCTCTCTTGGAAAATGCTTTTCTCAAAGACAAGGCCCTGAAAGAGACAACCTGTGGGACATTTCCTTTGCGTCAGGAGTTCCAAGCAGATGCACGTTAAAAAAGGAAGCAGAACAGATTCCTTAGCTGAGTCAGCTTTAATCTCTGTTGGGCAAGTACCTCAGCTTTCTGTGGCATTCCTGTTGCTGGAAGTGGAACAGACATGGAGAGACATATTAGGTAAAGTCTGAGCTTGTTTTCGCTGCATACCAAGGCTTCCCTCAAAGCATCTTTCCTCATAAGGCACCAGTTTCCCGCCTCTAGTGGACAGGATGGTGGATGGGACAGACATGGCTGGGTTTCCAGCTGATTTCCTCACATCCCATATGTTTCTCTGCAAGAGGGAAGAACTGGCTCATTATTCAGAAAATTGAAAGATGCCCAGATTAATCAGTCAGTTCTTCATGAAAGGCTTTATTATCTCTGCTGCTACTGGGGTTCAGCTCTAGCATGATTCTTCTGTTTCTTTCAAGGGGGTTGTTCTCTCATCCTCACTTTCATTCCTTGGAATTCAAATGCATGAGCCCAGTCAGCTTGATAACAGTAAGACAAGGGACCTACACCTACAAGAGGACTCTGAAACACACCTTTCAAATGACCTCTCATGCCAAAATGTGATGAGAGTCTAACACTAAGACATTCTGGTGGGAAACTATGCTACTAAGATACGGGCTGGGTGAACAAGAGCCTGGTTTTTGCTCGGTAGATAAACATTCACTGAGGCTCATAACAAACTAAGGGTATAGCTAAAATATCTCAAGTGATACAAAATCATTAGGATTATAAAAAAGAAGCTGAAAATTTGAGAAGGACTTCCTGAAGCAAGTTCCTGTACATGTGTACAGGCTAAGGCAAGGAATTTTTCCAGGCATCATTATGTAAATGTGCCTGTCTAGTTATGGACATTTGCAAACACATCATACACGATTTGGGTTTGTTCTTCTTTACCATGACTTTGCTTAATGGTGAGAACAAAGCATTGTTCTGTGCTTTACATTCTCAAAATCCCAAAGGGCCTACGTCTGTACCAGAAATGCTGACCTCGCTCTCACTAAACCAAGAGAAATTCCCCCATTGTCCTCATGATTTGGAAAACTGACATTTTGCTTGATGATATTCAACTCATACACAGCCTTAGCTATTCTAATATTTAAATTAATTTTATTTATTTACAGGGAAAGTAATACCACTGGGGGACAGATATTTTCTGTGGTTTTAGTGAAATGCCATGGAGTCTTTAACTTCCACCTGGACAGCCACCAGAGACAAACAGAAAGGACCTTGGGTTTAATGTCTCATCTAAAGGATATTATAATGTGTGGGCCTCATTATTCACAGCAGAAAAGGCCTTTGTCATGGTCAGATGGCTTTAATGTGTTTCGTATGCTACATAAATTCAAACTTGATGGCTCATTTATTTGTTGGATTGCAGCGTTATTCAACCTAAATGAAGCCTTGGTATTTACTAATAATTTGGGCTCTGGCTGTTGTTTACTTAAGCAAGCAGTGTCCACCATCTCCTCTGTTGTCTGTATTAAGTTTGGACTCTACTAATTCAAGGAATATTATAGAGGGGGCCAAAAATGGCAGAGAAAATAGCTTTTCATTTGTGGACAGTTATTTATCTAAGGCTCGAAAGATTAGTATTCCAATATTGCAATTTCTGACATCAATTTTCTCAGGGTCAGAAACAACTTCTCAGACTCCATCTAAGCCTCAAAGTACCCCCGTGAGGAAGTGAGTCATCATTATCAACATTCTGAAGAAGGGCAAATTGGAGGTAAGAGGAGGTTAGACAGCTTGTTCCATGTCAAGAGAAAGACACTGACTAAAAGGCATCCGGAATCCAAATCTGCCTTTTAACCACAGGACCCTATTTCCTGTTGTGATGTGACAATATTCTTTGATGAAGCTACAGGCTGCAATTATCAAACCATGTAGTCACACCACACCAGACGTGTTCAGAGCACCGAGATTCTCTTCTACTCCCTGAAAAGTGAGGTTATATGGCTATAATGAGGAACAGTGCGACCACGCCATCACATGGAGTGTGCATCCTCTATTCTACCTCGTAGGGAGATTTACCTTTTGATGAGATGTTCTTTAAAATCCAGATTTCAAAGTGGAATTCTAGCTGAACTCTCACAAAGTTGATTTTAAAATCCTCACCCTGTTGGATATCATGAGAGCAATTCTGGAATTAAAAGTTACCCATTAAATCAAAAGAGAAACTAAGTTGGCTTAGATCGAGTCAGAAACATGAGTAAATATCCACAACCAAGGCAAAAGATACTCACCCTTCCTGCAGAAACATACAGCTGGATTTTTAATAAACTGAATAACCCCAAGGACTCAGGTTGCCAAATAGGTTCCAAGTGGGACAGGATCTGTATGGCTGATTCACAGCTAGGAAATACATAAACGTAGTATAAATACCAACTGTTCATTTAGGCCACTAATTACACTTTTAAATTATATAAATTGACCCAGATTTCCCCCTTCCCTGAGGATACCAGTAGGGAATAACTTTAAAACTTAAAACAAATCATGATCCTGGCACTGAAGCCGGGTGTTCTTGGGCCAGTTCTCCCAGTCAAGTTGCTAGCATGAAACAGCTGCTGCTTGCTGGATCTCCAGCCAGTTAATAATTTGCCACTCTACCAAATAACTTTTTGAGTGATTTATTAAGCGATTAGGAGTCTGCTCAGACAAATCAAGAGGACTGCATTATCACAGCAGCAGTAATTCAGCCCTGTAGCAGAAAGAAATGTGTACCTGGAAGTACAAAAGAAAGTCCTTCTTCAACACCTTTCACTTTCTTCTGGGAGTTACAAACCACACTAACTGTTACTTCTTACAAACCTGTTCTCTGGTCTCCCTTCCAGCACGGGGCTGTGCCCGCATCCAGCCTTGCAGGTGTATCAGGTCTGGCTGGGATGGAGCTCACTGCCTTCACAGTAGCTCTTACGGTGCTCTGGTTTGGGTCTGTGACCAAAGTGCTGCTGGTAACACAGGGATGTTGTAGTTATTGCTGAGCAGGGCTCACACAGCTGAGAGTCTTCTCTGATTCTCACCCCACCCCACCAGAGCTTGGGAGGAGGGCAAGAGGTTGGGAGGAGACACAGATGGGACAGCTGACCGCAACTGGCCAAAAGGATATTCTGTGCCATATGACGCCATACTCAGCAATCCATATGATGTCATGTTCAGTAATAAACCTAGGGGCTGAAGCTTTTCCAAATTGGCTGTTACTCAGGGACTGATGGGCACTGATCTGCTGGTGGGGAGTGATTGCTTTTTCGTCACATACTGTCTTTGTCCCCCACTTCCCCCTTAAACTGTCTTCATCTCAACCCAGAAGTTTTCTTGCTTTTGCCCTTCTAACTTTCCCTCACATTCTGCTGGGGGGAAGCGAGTGGCTGGGTGGCTCTGAGCTGCCCACCAGGGTCCACTCAAACACAGCAGGGTACAAGTCACTGTGCAAAACACTAGAACCTTCTGGAAATGTCTTGACTCACCCTCTACTTAAATGAAGAGCCTACAGAATTTACCTCCTCAGTAGCTCTTGAGTAGCCGTAGTTAGGCGAGTTCATCACTGTGAGAAAGGGGTGGCTCTAAGGCCAGACATTTTTTTTGGTGTGGAAGTTCTCTGCTTTCTGGCTTTAGGCCCACCAGCTCGAGCGAGCCCCTCCACACAAACACAAAGCAACATTAGGGCAGATCAAAATCATCATAATCTCATGCCTGAGGAGCACCAAGTGTGCTGATGGGCCCAGCACCATGTCCTAGGGATACATGAGTTACCACAAGTTACAGGAATTGTGGGATATTTTCACTGTATTTAAAGCTAACACTGAAGCACGTACCTCTTGTGCAGATTTTATTGTGTTGCCTGCAATGTGCCAGCTGTGGGAAAGGATCCTGAATGGAACAGGACATCAGGGCATTTGGCACTTTATGGTGGGTGAAATACTTTCTGCCGTGGCCACTACACTTTTTCTAGGGAAACCATTATACATCATCTGAGGTGACCCAGCTTTGCACATTGCAAACGTGGCCTGTCCTCATGATGGTTAAAGAACTGGACCTTGCTAAGGTGCAGCTCTGGACTTGCTTGGGGATCAGACGTTCCATAACCAGCACAGCAGAGCTTCCAGTGGAGCTACTCAGGCGCACACCTGCTAAGAAAATTAGGTAATCCTCTAATAAAAATGTCCAATCTGTATCTGGCTTCTAGCACGTACTATGTAACCTTGTAATCCTCAGTTTTAATACCATCTGTAGGTTTGGGGAATAAAGTTTTGTGAGTGACAAAGCAGATGACAACTTGTGGGAAGGAAACCTGGAGGCTGGTGGTGAAAGGAGGGCTTGTAACAAAAGAAAAGGAGAAAGGAGAGGGATTTTTCTCTTTGTTTTGGGGGTTTGTTTGGGTGGTTTTTTCCCCCTGCATCTGTTACAACAATTTGTGATTCACTCAAACGTCTGCTTTCCCTTCAAGAAGGCCACAGTGAAATATTTCTCTTGTTATTCTTTTTTTTTTTTTTTGTAGGCATCCTAATGCTGAGAGTAGAAACAACCACCAATCCAAGGATTTCTCCATGTGCCCTGGAAAACAGCTGGTTATCCTATTTAACTGGAACTGAAAGACTCCATATTCATAAAACACCCCAGCAGGAGCCTTATTTTGTACAAATGTGTACTAACTTCATGGGGGAAATCGGCACCAGCACACCTCATTATATCTAATGGAATACTATTAAGATCTCCATGCCCTGCGAGTTGAAAACCTCTCTGTAAGCAGGTGGCATCCTCAGCCGTGCTTATTAATGCATACATCAGCGCTGGAAACAGCGTCGCCCCTTCGTGCGCTTTGCCTCCCGTCTCCATCCTCTGTTTTTCTAGAGCCAAACACTCGGCTCGGGAGACGCTGGGATCCTTTGTGCTGCTGGGTTGGAACTAATGGGATTTACCTGGTCTGAAATCAGAGTGCGCAGAACCGCGCTGCATCTCTGCAGAGATCCGAAAACCTGGCAACTGTCTGGAGTAACTTTGTGCTGCTGCACTGTTAAAGGAGAAAGGAAAAGAGGGAAAAGAAGGAAGCAGGAAAACGCAAACATGAGCAGTACTAAGAGCATCGTCAGATAGAAGTGACCATTCCTTCTTGCTCTCCCTCAGGATCCCCCCGACCATAATTATTTACTTAGTTGGAAATTATTCTTCCGTGGGGAGGAATTCAGGTGGAAGTATTTACCTCAGATTGGAACTTCAGAGCGTGCAAAATGTTTGTGTCAAAATTCTCCAAAGTGAGTCATTTAGCAATGAAAATGCTTTTTATTTGATTTTCCTAAACCTGGCTCACCCATAGCGTGCCCCACTTGACAGTTCAAGAAAAAATCTTAATGGCTTCCACTAAAATGTCAAAATGATTTTAAACAAGGTAAAACACCTCTTGTGTTCCTAATCCTCGAACATCTGATCTCCAAAGGCATTCTCCACGGGGGAACTTAAATATGTGCACAGGCTTACAAGAGCTGCATGAAACTAAGAGATGTTAAGGTCAGACAAGGGGCTGGAGCCTCAGAAATTTCAGATTGCAAATAGGATTTAGGATTGCGTGTTTTCACCAAGACAACAGAAGTGGATATAATTAACACACGTTGTTAAACTCCTTTAGTCTCCCAGGGTTTCAGTTATGCTTACAAAAATCAATCCCCCAAAATAAATATGGCTAAAAAGGCAGGGAGCCGCTTTACCACGAGAAATATTCTTACTCTAAGGGAAAAAAAAAAACCAAACTTTTTTTTTTTAACCACGAACTGCTTTGCAAAGTACTCAGGGGTTCAGGCCCTGAACTACTGGGCACCAGAGGAGATGGGTATCCAACCGTAAGCTGTGCTTTCTGTTTGTTTAATTGCAGCATACCGCAGTACCTGTGGTGAAATACCTGCTTTGAGAAAGCCTCCAGGAACTCAACCTGCTCTCCTGCAGTCTTCACGGACCAGGAACCTCCTCACAAACCTCCCAGACGCTGCTGAGTGTCGTCATCTTCAGCAACAGCTGAGGGCTGCTGCCTTTCATAGCTGCTGGCCAAGGGTACCTGTTGTTACATACAACACTGAGGGAGTTGCTGTTGGCTGTCAAAGCCAGGTGGGCTTTTGTCTCCGAATCCACCGTGGTCCTTAGCTTCAGCTGTGCTCTAGCTCGCTCTCACGCGAAGCAGAGCCTGTGGTGCCCACAGGTGTCAGCAAGAACTGAAGTGCTAACAGGAGACTTCTTGACTGTGGCACGGGAGCACCGGGACCCTCCGGAACTTTTACCCGAAGCCTCACGCTGTCCCGCTTCAGGAGTGACCTAACACGCACGCACGACTCTGCGTTAAGCTGCCAACTTAGGGAGGGGCATGGCTTTCCTGGGTTTGGTGAGGGGCACCTTACAGTTCTGGAAGTGTCATGAAGGTGGAGGGGAACACAGACAAACTGGGAGACTTTAACAAACAGGTGCTGCTTGTAAGAAGGTCAGAAATGAGAACCTTTGGAAATGTATTTACTCTAGTTAGCATGAACTAACCTCGTCTTTGCTTCCACACCTGATGTAACATCAAAACACAATGGGTCCCACTGGCTCTCTTGGCAGAAGGGTGATATAGCAACGTGGGGATGTGCACAGGGAAGGTGGCTTTCTGATAGGTTTTGGATGCCCTAGGTTTCAGACGCCTCTTAGCGTCAGGTAGAACTTCAAAGGCACTTCGCCCCTCCCAGGGCAATAATGGTAACAGACAGGTTATGATCGGGTCAGTAAACCATTACGGGTCCTAAGAAGTCTGAGGCTGCAGGAAGGACTGGTGAGGCTCAATCCAGGAGTCACAGCCACAGAAAAAAACAGTAAGAGGCAAACGGTTTGCATTCACCTCAAAGACAGAAAGGGAAATAAATAAAATCCATCAGGACCTTTTAATTTTCTTTCTAATAGAGAGAATAACAAGTCCTACATATAGAGAAGTAGGAGTTTATCTTAGCTTTACTAACTTTACTAAATATCTTAACTACTATCTTACATGACACTCTTGCACACAAGTTTGGGATAAGAAAGGTCTTGATCGTACTCCTATAAAGCAGGCACAGAAATGGTAGGAAACCTGCACCCAGTCAGTTCCCAATGGGGAGAACAGTCTGCCTTGGATGCAGAAATTTGCCTGTGATTTGGTTTTACTCAGACATTCTGTTAATGGCTTGGATGATGGAACAAAAAGCAAACCGATTAAATTCACAGCTGACACCAAGCTGGAAGGGCTGTAAATACACTGTGGGGAAGGATTAGAATTCAAAATGTTTGTGACAAGCTGGAGGAACAATAAGGGGTGGGGGAAATAAGGGAAAAAAAAAAAAAGAGGTAACTCCATTAAGACAAGGGTAAAATCCTGTTCTCAGAGGAACAGCCAACTAAAGAAATATAAAATGGAAGCAATTGCAGAGACAGCAGTTCTGCAGGAAAGGACCAGGCAAAGATCACGTTATGATAGAGAGCAGTTTAGTCTGCCAGACAAATGCAGTAATAGTCTCTGCTGATAGACTGTGCCCTTCTCTTCTAGAAAGAGAAGCACAGTCCATAAAAAGCTATCAACTCAACACAGGAGCCTACCAAACTTATGAAGAAAGCCTAAAAGACCTGGGGCCATGTAGCTAAGAGAAGGGTCACTGGGAGAGCTCCACTCCCAAGTTTGCATGAGGCTGCTGCAAAGCAGAGGATCTTCTGTTCCCCGTGCCTGGGTGCATACAGCCAACACAACGGGTCTAATCTGCAGCAGGAGCCTCTAAGACAAAGGACAGTCAAGCCACAGGTGATGGTAGATTCTTCATCAGTGATGAGTTTTAAGAACACAATAGCCAAGCTTAAGTCACGAGTTACGGTTGAGCACACAGTTGCTAAATTGCTTTCAGGCCTCAGCACAGCTACGCAACAAGGGGTGGCAAGTGGACACACCACCACATCCCCAGCATTCCTTAAAACAGCTTGTATTTTGTTGCAGAGTTTGTTTTCCTCCTGCTCTTCAAGTGTGCTGGGTGTCCATAGCCACCCCAACAACTGAGCCAGAGGCTATTTAAGGAGAATGCTTGCTCGTGTTTCGTTGAAATGAAGCAAAGTGCTTCTGTATCACACTACGTAAATCAGAAGGGTTTACCCTCCCTTATTGGAAATACTGTCTGCTGCTGAAGTGAAACCAGACCAATGCCCTACATAAAAGTGTAACAGAAGATAAACCAAAATGTGTAGCAAAGGATCAGGCCCGTTTTGGGACTCTAGAACTTTTTCTTCCTGTAGAAGTATCTGTAATTCCTCCTTTCCCACCTGCTTCCACCCCTGCCTCTTGCAGTGGCTCTTACCTGCCCTCTCTTACCTTGCTGACATGTTCCCGAGGACGGGGACGAGCCTTGGCCAGGACTGGGCTTGTTACTGTGGGAAGGGCTTGTGGTTCCCCTTTTTGGTCCTGGAAAGTCCTGTTGCCTCCTGCTTGAGTAGGAGGCCTCAAGCCCATCTCTCCCAAGAAGCACCTGGCAGCACCGGCACCCACAAACTCATCTGCCCCAGCGTCACAGCGACAACAGAAGCATCGCAGCGAACACCTGCAGAAGGCAGGGGCTGACCTGCCACCAATGGTCACGTCTCTTTACTGCACGAGGAGGACAGAAATACCTGAAAATCCTGCCCAGTTTGCCCATGATGATCATCAGACTTCTGAGACAGCTGCTATTAAGTGTCAGAGGAAGAGAATTAATTTTGTATTTAGTTATTTGTACATGCCCTTTGTGCATATGTGTATGACCTTCTGCCCTGACCTCCCTGCAGCTCCCGAGCTGCAGCCTGAAGCTACACAGAGCGCTGAAGTTGTGCTAACGTGCCCAACGTGTGCCATGCCCGCTTTGAAATAACCCCCGAGATATTTCCATTTATGGCCATTGGTCACTGAGCTCGAGGGAAGCGTGGTTATTTCTTGTCTCCTCTCAAACAGCAAACCCTTCTTCAGGGTAATGGAATGCAGCAGAAAGGATAAACAGCTAGTGGCGGATCAGGGAATTAATGCCAACACAAATAATAACCTAAATTATCTAATGGCTGGCTTCTGTCCCTACTTTTTACATTAGATATTTATATTTTATACCCAGATCTGAACATGAAATTCTGTTAAATGAGGTTGACGGACCTAGAATGAGCTTCTGAACGCAGCTTTTTCAAAAAGCTTACTTATAGTTCATCTCACCCTCCCTCTCTTAAAATGATTTCTTCTCAAGCTATTAAAGAGGAAGAAGTATTTTTCAAATTGGCTGACGTCAAGTAGTTTGACAGTTGCATGATCTTCTATTTTCAAGAGAAATTATTCCCCAGAGAGAACAGTGTTGTTTCCCTTTTGTATATTTACTTAACTTGATTTTTTATGGGTAATGCCCTGAAAAGCTGGAAATGCACGAAGCTCTTCTGCAAGAATGTTATAAATGGATGCTTACCCGAGAAACTAAATAACTTTATTTCTCTAAATAGAAACACCAAGCTGCGGAACAGGAATGGAGAGGAAGAGTAAGCCTAGACCACTGACAGATTTTCCATTTGCTACAGCAAGATTTTTCATTTTTTTTTCTTTTTCATTCCTCCCTATAGCAGTTGCAAACAAATTCCTCCACTGTGATTCTACGGGATGCGGTGCTGCTTGCCACCCAGTGCCAGGCCCAGCTTACCAGGCAGGCTCAAACTGCTCAGCATGGGAGGAAGCCCCTCTCCCAGGAGCACAGGAGCTCCACTAGACACTGACAGGCCGCGTTGAATACCAGGACAGGCAGGAAATAGCCAAAGCCACCGCACCCTCGTGGACAGTGTAACTGGCTCCCAGGCTGAGACGGTGACTTGGAAGCGGCAGAAAATGCTCTGAACCGAAGGAGCAAATTAAGTTACCAAAGATCTTGACTCTGCTTCTCTTGGGCTACTAACATCCCCACCTCTTTTAGCAGCCTCAGCCATACGTGGAGAAAAGCAGCCAGCTTCATCACCCACTGCAGCAGACGTAAAACCTACCTTCTCTTGGGTGTCATTTATATGGAGAATCATTCTACCATAAAATCACTGAGAGCAGCTCCAAGTGCTGGAGGAGCAAAACAAGGCTACAAAAGAATGCCCTCCTATGCAGAGCACTTCTTCGTCACGTTTAACTCTACGCTGGACAAATCAAAACAGCAGCGTGATGCAATAGGACAATGTCACCTGAAAACAAACCCACCAACCAAACCTGAAGGTCATAGCATGGACTGAGAGCCTGTGAGCAGAGCCTGGTGTAAAGCCCATGAGTAAATCTGTCCTACATGGTGTCTCGCATAGTCCAGGAGCCTCTCAGATGTTGCATGAAATTCAGGACAGGATAGATCCTGGACAGCTGGGACAAAAGCAGAGGTCTGGTTTTCAAACAGGGATTGTAACACAAGCGCAAGAGCACAGTCAGGCCCCTGTGGGCTTTCCTCCCAGAACTGCTACACGCCGTTAGCCAGTTGCTCAGCACCTCTTTTTAACTGGAAAACTAAAACACAGCGGGTAACAACAGAGTTTAATGACCCACCTGGTTAGTGCTTGGCAACTTCCCCCTTTCAGGCCCAGGCTGGATGCTAAATCACCCTGGCAATTGCATTTCTTGTAGTTATCAGCCCTTCTCCTTTTCAAAATACATCTTTCTGACAGCAGCCCACAGCTAGTATTTCCTTCTCGTTCTCCGGAGCGCAGAGCACTACAGATACATCATTTAGCTTTGCTGCAGTCCTTTCTGTCCCTTTGATCACCCCCCTGCATTCCCATTTCCTTCCTGGGTGTGCATTACGCCGAAAAGGAGCTTTGCAGAGAGTACCTGGGCTTCGCAGGGTGGGGTTTTTCAGGGACAGGATCCTGGCTGGTGCAAAACAGCACCAACACCGCTGAAGTTGGCAGCACTGTGGTATTTAAACCCCCTGAAATTCTGCCCTTAGTTCTTATTTCAAAACGACTTAAAATTAAACCAACTCTTTGCAATTCTCGGAGCTCCAACTGCCAGCTTAGAAATTTCTTTGCGGGCAAGTTAAACTCAGTTGGAGTCCAGTAGTTTGTGACTCAAGGAGTAAACCATGAACAATGCTCCTTTCTCCCTTCCATTCATCACGTCCCATTAAGAATGGTTTATGAGACCAAAACCCAGTTTTTCCATTAGCACCCAGGCCGGATGCTTGCCTCTTGCATTTCACAAACTGAAGCTACCCCCCTTTGCATCTGGCGAGTTGCTGGCTGAACATTTTTGGCATCTATTTATAAAACCTGAGTATAAAACATTTTACTGCTTTCAAATGCCTTGAAACGGCGTGATTTCATAGGATGGCCCTGTGGCAAGTGTGGATTTCCCCAGCTCAGAGTGCCAGCAAAGGAACCTGGGAAAAGGCTGGGGGGGGAGGTAGGGTTACTCTCGGGGTAGCGGGCTGTTGGGAACGGAGAATCCTGGCTCCCACGAGCACGGCAACCAGAACAGCTCAGAGATGCCCTGAAGAAAAGAAGTTGGAGCTGTTCCATTTCATAGATGAGGAAGTAAAGCCCAAGGTTAAAGTAACACCTTCAATGTCTCAATATCCCAATATCCCAAGCGGAAGTTAACTCTGCATTTCCAGGCCCAGATCCAGGTCACGGGTACCCTGTTAGCTCTCCTCTCCCTCCTACGGAAAATAAAAAGAAAACCAGCTCTCAGATAACCGAGTATCTCGATGTGACGTAGAATATGATAGCAGTAAGATTAACACACAGTTTTACTGTTCCAGAAGCTGACAGTCCCATTCCTTACCCAGCTGGCAGCAGGCATGAACTGGGAAAAAGGATTTTCTTTGCAATTTTCTTGCGTTGAGAATTGTTCCCAAGCAGTAAGAGCTACTCTTTTGCTCTCTACAGAAATCTCAGCCTGTTAAATTGCTCTTGTGATGGCTGAATCCATGTTTCAGCTGCAGCAGTGGGAAGCGCTGCAGGCAGGGCAATGCCCCCAGGAGAGCATTTCTCAGTTCAGGGGATGATGAAACGCATGTGAAGTCCCTGTGCTCCAGCCAGCTTCTGGGAACACAATTTCTCTGTGCCCCAGCCTGATGCCGTGCTGCCTCAGAACTGCTCACTTCTCTCCTTGGAAAGAAATCACTCCTTGTCTCAGAAGAAAATAATCCTTCAGTGCAGCTGATAAGTTGGCAAGTGAAGTGGCAGACGGGAGCCCTAAAACTTTATGGAAAAACAGCGCTGAAACGTACCTCAACATCAGTCAGTCTGAACTGTGCCCTTCAGGTTTTTTTAAAACCACAGACACTTTGGTACACATCCACGTGGAACAGTTTATGTTGCTCAAGCACCACTCTCGATTTTGGCTAATAAATAAGAATGCAAACCAGCTCCATGACAACCAGCACGTAAGTGAGCGAACTGCCCAACTGCGCCGTAGCAAAGCTCCTTCCTCTCCCCTTGCTGAAGGTTGCTCGCTTTAGATAAGCACATGAAGACATCAAAAGGAAGATTACTTTACAACTTGGTAACATTTTTCATTGTTTTTGGAATGTCAGTGAGGACCAAGAGCCAGACTAACAAACTGAGCAAGGACAAAGCATTCCCCCTGCCCAAAATGAAAATGCCCAAAACTTTCCTCCTCCCTCCCCTGCCCTCCCCTCCCACGGGTCCCCCGCTGACGCCTCCCCTGAGCCAGCATTACCTAACTTTTACACAAACACGCAGTTCCCATAAGCATCAACTCCAAACTGCTCTGGCTTTCCCTCGCAGCACATCCTGGCTTAGGGGAGCAAAGAGCTACCACTGAGGGCGTCTGCAGCAACTCAGCAAGGTAATCAACTTCTCAGACTTTTAATTTTCCTTTGTAATGCCTAACTAGCAGTTAAGTAGATGGACCAAAAAAAGCCTCCTGGCAAACTGTCTTGCTTGAACGTGCAGTGGAAGAAAAGTCTCAATAGCCATTCTGAAACCGTTCAAACACCGCTCTGGGTTACTCGCTTCCTGCAGGGACTAAGAGGTGGTTTTTAAGACTGAGATCTAGTGTAAACTACAGAATCAATAGCATTTCTTCTGGTCGTGGGTGTCAGCTGTATGTGTGTAAACATATGTGTGTGTTCTGGTTTAGTTTCAGTTCATCCCATGAGACAGATTTAGAAAGCAACAGTCCGCCGGGACTGCGCTCCAGCTGTTCTGCTGCATGCCTTTCCCTCCAGCCACACTGCTGCGAAAAGCCCTTAATTCTTTGCAGCTTCTTGTATATTTTTGCAGGCTCTGCATTGGCAAGATGCTTTTGCTCCTTTCCCTGGTCACTGGGCTCTCCCTGTCTGCCTCCGGTGTCATGACAGACAAAGAAACGGATCCAAGCAAAGAGGCATTTCATGACATGCAGAAAAAGGTGAACGACCTCTGGCAGAATTTGCTCTACCCGGTACTGCCTGGTAATGAGACTGATGGGATGCTTTACGCCACTTGTGAAGTGAAGCCCAGCTCCAAAATAGATGCTGAGAAGCCACAAGTGACGGGACGAGTCTTGTTCAGACAGCAGTACCCATATGGAAGATTAGAAGCCATTTTTTACTTGGATGGGTTTCCATTGGATAACAGTCAATCTGGTAGAGCTATACACATCCATGAGCTCGGGGATCTCAGCAACGGCTGTGATTCTACAGGAGGACACTATAACCCTTTCAGTGTGAATCACCCCCGTCACCCAGGGGATTTTGGCAACTTCCTTCCCAAAGAAGGCAAAATCAGGAAATACAGAACCAACCTCTTTGCCTCCATGTTTGGTCCATATTCCATCATTGGCAGATCTGTTGTGATCCATGAGCAGGAAGATGACATGGGCAAGGGCAACAATAAGGCCAGCTTGGAGAATGGAAATGCTGGGAAGCGTCTGGCTTGCTGCGTGATTGGGCTATGCAACAAGAACTTGTGGGAAGAGAAACTGCCTGAGGTGATAGACAAGAAGAAGAGAGGGCTCAACAGGCGAATACTGAACCAGGCTTAAGTGAAGACCAACAAGCTGGCTACAGCCTGGGCAGCACACAGTCTCTTAGGCTGTGCCTTTGGCCACTAAGATACATGGCCAAAGGATCCCCATTTCCATTTGCTTGCTCCTCTAAGAAATGCCTGTCGCTTTGTAGGGCCTCCTTTCTATACACCCATCAATAAAAACAGCATCAAGTCAACACTGTGATGTATTTTCTTGAAGAGAAAGATTGCCTTTCATGTGGTTTGGGAGTTGAATGCATGTAAGTAAGAGCACTAAGGGTAGTCTGTAAAGAGTCTTGTGTGCTGTAAGGGAGTCTAAGTCAGATACCAAAGAAAAAAAGAATTAATATTAACAAGAGATTGCCTTGCATCAGATGCTACCCTGTATTTAGCTGCAAATCTGAAGGACAAAAAGATCTCTGTGCTGTCAACAGTGTGGGGTGTTGTGTTGCAAGACCTGGGTAATGGACTTCCCCTGAAAACAAGGGAAAGTACAGACATTTCTGCTTTAAACTTTAGATCCATTACATTATGCCACTTGTATTTTCAGGTTTCATTCTCAAACACATATAAGCTTCTTAACAATGCTAAACTGTCCGCATAGCTACAGCCAAGTCACACTGTTTACAGCTGAAAGCAGACTTAAAAGAAACATTTCAGTTTATCATCATTCCCCAGCAAAAATTTCCTAAAGCCTCTAGTCTGTGCCTGGTAGTAACTAAGCTGTACACTAAAGTTTTAGTGCTGCGCAAACAAAGATGATGGAGTTAACAGATCAGAGATAAATTCTACTTTCAAAGCCAAAAAAAAAATCCTGAGTGCGTTTCTTCATACAAAAACGTAGGAAGCAAATAAATTAATTTAGACTGGGAGAAGTGACAGTGAAAAGATTTAAGTCAGATAATTTCCAGGCTTTAAACTCTCACTCAATCAAGCTTTACTTTTTTAATTTAACACAACTCACTGAAAATACTAAAACACTACCTGCTGACTATCATTCATCTGATACTGAGAAAAGGAAAGAAGCAGGTAGAAGCAGCATATCAGGAAATGTTTTTATTAAAGATGACAAAATTTATTTATACAGTTGAACCACGTTGCGCAGTTAATCCTGGCAGCAACAAAAGAGAGGCCTGCAAATAAATTAAACTGCATAATTTAGAAAGTAAAACTACAAAACAGAACCTGGTAAACAAAATCCTATCTTTTAGAAATGTAGCAGACTTTCAACTTAATCTCAGTTAAGATACTGAAATACATTCCTGAGCTCACATGGATTAAAGAAATTCCACTGTCTTTATTATACAAATTCCCATATGCTTAAAAATAGTCTCACTTAGAAAGAAGCAGCATTCTGAAAGATGCTTCTTAATCTGCCATTTTCACACGCTTATTTTACAAATTCAGTGAACAATGTGTTTCAAATAACCACAACATTGTATTTCCAAATTAAATCCTTCTCACAGATAATGCAGGAATCCACTTGTAGGTGAGACAGCCTCCTTAAAAATCAGTTTGCGAAATGCAACTTGTCCAGGCCCCTGCCACAACATTCCCTTCCCAGTTTGCGTCCCCAGAGCCCAGCACCAAAACAGGGTCGTGTGTCTGGATGTGATATCTGTATTTCTAAAGTCCCAGAAAAAAGGAACACAAGTCTGAAAAACAAAAACAAATCCAAACCCAACTCCCCTCTTCCTCTCCCCCAAAAAAACCTGAAGTAGTGTTGATTCCACAACAAAACACTAATTAATTTACTGGGGGAAAAAAAAGTAATTAATCATCATTCTAATAGCAGACCAGTATCTATGAAAGCAATATCCAAGTCAGATACTGACAGGAATATTCAATCAGTTATCAGGTAGTGCAGCAAAGATGTCTTACAAGTCTCCTGGCTTTGAAGTCTCATGTTCCTGGGAGAAGGCTGAAAACGTAACTAGAATACACATTCACTAGGGCAGAGAGGGACAGCACTGCAGCAGTGACAGAGCACTAAAAATTAGGTTTCCAGAGATCTAGGTATCTCAGTGGAACGTAATGATTATAAAGATAAAAATGGCATCTAAAAGGGGGAACAGCGTGAGAATAATTACCAAGACGCCCTAATTGTTGGGTTGTACATCACTGTGTTCTCACAGAGAAAACAGGCTAAAAAGAATCAACAAATGAGGCACTGAACCACTGTTGGTCCAGCATTGCTCCTACCTGCCTGAATTTTTGCATCAAGCTCTTCATTAAATACTAGAGTTAACTAGCTGTTAAGGGACCGGGAGCAAAATGCTAACTCACACACCATGGGTCAGGCGAGGCGCAGGACAGGCAAACAATCTAACACCCTCAGTATTCCTGAGCTCAGCTACCTGAAATCTTGACCTTCTTACTGCTTGCCTCAGTTCTGACTGCACTGATATTTAGCTCTGCACAGGATTAGTCTGTGAAAGATGGAAAAGAATGTATCTTGAATAAAATGCTACTTCATGTGACATTCAAGCATTAAAGGAAAGAAATCCTGCCACGTTCTCCCAGACATTTCAGTTTCTGCAGCTATTTCTCTTCTGACTTGTCAGTGCTGTCATACAAACGAGTCAATAATGCAGTCAGTTACAATTCATGGGCACTGCACAACAATCGTGCAAATTCTTAAACTCTTCTTGGTTTTTCAGGCAATGAGGAACTTAAATGGTGATCAGGAGAACTAAAGGAAAAAAAAACTTCCTGCTGCTTCACGTCCCTAATGCACTTAAATATACAGATGGGGTTTGTTCCTGAGGGCTGCTGCCTACTCTCAGCAAAATGCTGCAATGTCAAATTACCTTTAAAGGGAACATATTTGAGGAGCAGTGTGAGTACAGCTTTCTTGCCTGCAGACAGACACTGAAAGGGTTACGTGAATGCACCTGCTAAGGAAAACACATGAGAACAGAGACATGCCACATTTTTCACCTTCTCACTATCATTCCTTATATTTATATGTAATCATTTACGTACAGCCTTTCTTCTGCTGAATACAAACTGTTCATGGACTCTGACACCTTGATTATGGCAGCACCTGCTAGCTCATCTTCCATATACAGAAGAGTTTGTCAGTACTGCTAATATAAACTCTGTTTATTCAGTAGCTGACAAGTGGGCTGTAAAAATTTGCAGCTGGCAGTTATTTGTCAAAGAAGGACCCAATCTGGGAGGGATTTTCCTTTTTATTAGTAGTATTTTATTAAATTTGGTTTAATTCTCTCTGATTGGTTTCAAGTTCTAGGAGTGAGAAATGAACATTTACAGACAATTAGGTCCCAAGCCAGCAGAAAAATTGCCTTGACGGCTGCTGGCCCATAGAAGCTCCACAGCTGCAGAGACTATTCCTTATGCTACAAAACAGGAGAGGAAGGACGTGCCTCCCGTTCTCCAACAGCTGCTAACTTCAACGTTAAGTATTCCCTTGTTGCTGCCTTCCTAGGAGCAGAGTGGCAAAGCTCCAGCATCAGGAGCGAGCTAGGGAATGACACAGCAGCTTCCCTTTTCCATAGTTACTATAGGAACATTTTCCTATGACTAAATGTCAACAAGGGAAGAAGTTTAAGAAAGCGGCAATAATGCAAATAAACCATCTACCACATGGTAGACTGGTGAAAGGAGGAGGAAAGGAAGAGTTATCCTTAATTCCGAAACAAAATACAAAAAGATGACACAGATTCCTTTAAAAAGGAGGGCACAGATGGAGCAGACTGAAATCTCCAACCTGTTACTCAGCCCAGGGGCTGTTCCAGCTCCTCTAAGTAGAGGAATGCAGTTCCAGTAACTGAGAGTGCCAAGCAGGCAACGGGGCATCACCGCTCTCCTCTTGCTGCTCTCCTTGCTACGGAACAGCGTTGGTTTCTCAAGAAAGGCTTCTGGCTTCTCTGATGACATTTCCTTCTGAGCTTCATTAAATTTGATTCGTGGTATTTGGTAAAAGAACTTGTGTTTCCATGGGATGAGCTGAGAGAAGGAAGGAAAAATTTTGTACAGTTAAGAAGATATAAAGGTTTGCACAGAGCGAACTATATACACACTGGAATGTTTTTCAGAAACTTTCTGTAAGGGAACAGTGGTTTTATTCTAAGGATGCACTTACAATTATTATATGTAAAGAGAAATAGAATGCAGTCTGAGCAACAAGCAAAAGCTTGCAGCCTTAAGGTGGTTCTCACTCTATCACTCCAAATATTTCATCCTCAGAAGACACTTCTAACCATTAAAATACAGTCCGGCGCTAGGACTGTACATGTTACAGAAGCCTTGTGGTAACACGATAAATTTTTGTCTGTCTCTTTGCTACACCAGTATAAATTACATCAATCTATGTAGAAACTCCACATCATTACAAAACCCTGTCACAATTAAACCTCAGCACTAATTCTTTCCCTTTGTAACTTCTATTTTTGGTACTCTACAGCCAAAACTAGCAGAAAACCACCTTTACATTAGACAAATATTAACAGTTTGATGTAAAAATCAACCCTATGGCACACTGTTTCACCTATCATTCGCGGCAGCACAGACGCTGCCAAAGGATTACAGTGAGATGCTCCAAACCTGGATTCCATACCTCAAGCCAAACCGTTATCCAAATATTCAGAGTTTTCAGCAGGTTTAGATGTTTTCTCATTTTCGGATTCAGGGAGCTCCTCAAAGCTGTTCTTTGTGCATGCAGCTGGAACACTGAGCCCTCCGTGCTTTCCAGGGTGCTCAGAATGCACCACATCCACAGTGCTGCTATTTCGATCCCCTCTTTCATTTGGAATGTCACAGTCACTCTCTGAGGTTTCGCCATTGTCTTTCGGGGCCTCGGTTTCAGCTGTCTGTTCGTTCTCGGAGTTTGAGGGATCTGTGGGGTCAGATGGGTCAGGGCTGGAAAGTGGGAACTCTCCCTCAGATGAGCCATTAAGCTCTGCTCCAACCACCACATTCTGCTCCCCAGCAGAAGCGCCTGCCCTTTTCCCTTCCAGTTCTGCAACTGCCTGCTCTGTCAGTTTAATTATCTGACTTCCAAGCTTGTCCATTTCTTTTTCCTCAAAAGGTAGCTGGGGTAAGGAAGGATAAAAATGCTTATTTTGGTTTCTGTTATTTAAGTTTGTTCCCTCCGGAGCCAGGGACTCACTTGCAACAGCACCAGCTTCGTCATGCTCTCCCTTCTGCTCTGCTGAAAGAGAAACAGAACAGCGAGATGCTCCAGTCAGCCACAGGTATCATCCAATGTCTGACCTGAAGACTGTCACCACCAGTGCCAGACCACAGAGGTGCTTACCTCAGTAAGGAACTTCTGAGGGCAATACCCTGTCCCACCCCAGGCCTGTTTCTCAGATGATGAGCAATCAGTTCTAAGCTTCCTGCTGGATCTGGCACTGTTTTGGTGTCTGTTTTCCACAACACCGACAACCCTTTTAGTCACAGATGATACCATACTGTAGAACAATAGGATCAGGAAAACTTTTCTAAAGGAAAATGAACTCTAAGCAAGGCACTCAGCTACAGAAGTTTTTGGCACAGCTTAACATCACTCCCCACATCACTACCACTTTCAGAGGTTGACACAACCTCCATTTATTTGAATCTTTCATCCAAAAATGAAGTTTTGCCACTGGTCCAGCAACATTTCTCCAAATAGAAAAGATTGTTCTAATTTGGGTAACAGCATCAGACAAAGCAGCAGTGGAAGAATTTTAAATATACCATTATACCAAAAAGCAAACACTGAACAAAGTGTCAGAATAGAGAAAACAGCAATGTGTAAACAAACAGCTTTGTGAGAGAGAATTTGTCCTCAGCTAAGGACAAAAAACCTCACTGAAAATAAGCTTGTGAAGTCAAGTAAGAGAAATTACGAAATGCCAGTATGGCTGTACTGGCAGCTTAGAATGATGCCTGTCATGCAGATGAATTAACTTTTAGTGCATGAGCATTTGCTCTGTTTCTCCTGCAGGAATCCTGCCTCATGCAAAGCATAGGACAGCCTGACTGCAGGGAGGGATCAGAGCTGCACAAGACAGGAGCCAACCGTCTCTGTAAGAGCCATCTCATTCTAATTTAGGAGATGCCAAGTGAGTGGCATGGTTGGCAAAGGTTGGCGTGAAGGGTAGAGACCCCCTTGCTACCATTAAGAAAGCTGGGAATGCTACTCTGAAGAGATGGAATTTAAGTCTGTGAAAAAGGAAGGGATAAATTAACTTTCAAAGGGTGATCACCCACAGGATCTATTCCTCATTATCTGAGCACTCAGCTGGAAATCTAGGAGCCAGATCTGCAGTGCTGCTCTGCTCACGAACACATGTACTCAAAGTGCTCCAAAAAGAGCCAAAACTCAAGTACATCAAATTGGCGCTCAAAATTAGCAGGGACTCTGCATTACTCTTTGTGTGCCTCAGCCACCTCCCTCTACAGTGGGGTAACACCATCCCAACACCTTGCTGCAATTTTCTGAAGATAAATAGTTTCAAAGCACTGCATCAACAGAGAAAAGTTCGTAGAAAACCAGTACTTTGGTCTTCAGGGAATGCTTGAAATAGCACAGAGGCAATACAGCGGGAACAACGCATTCAGCAATGGAGAGGGAAAAAACCTAAATAGCTGTTCATTAGCAGCTGTGATGCTCAAGTACAATCTATCCCACGACACTATCCATCCTGTGAATTGGATAAAGTGAGATTCGGTGGCACAAGGCAGTACAATCATATAAATTAAAGACCGTGTCATTACGCATTTTCACACAGGAACTGCACAGCATATCCTACAGACTTCTATCATCCAGCTCAACTGAAACAATGATAACAAGCGCAGACGAACAGAGGCCTTGATGAGGCCAGAGTAAGCAGATAGATCTGATAAAAAAGGCCTGAAAAAGCCTTCTGATTATCTCTAGCTCTAGCTAGAGCAGCATTTGATGTATTATAGAATGTTCTGATAAAGAATGTGTTAGTGCAAAAGCTAAAACAATTTCCTGGGCCAAACGGGCACCAGATATCTATTTAAAGGACCACAGCTGACCAATGTGACATCAGGCCCAATATTTAATGGTATGTAAGAATTTCATTGCTATTCTGCTTATCAACATTTTTCACCCAACTGATCATTCAACTAATGGGAAAATAAAAGTGGGTTTGTTTCTATTTCTGAAACACTTTTAAACCAAGGGCATATTTGCTTGGTAAACAAAGGCAGATTAACACATTCCTATGCTCTTCCCAGCTGCCAAGCTCCCCTGAGATCTTGGCAGTACCCCACGCAGATGAAAACCTGCAACATGCACCATGCTCCTAAAACTCAACAGCAGTCACCCACTACACAGACTGCCCCAGAAGGCGACCGAGGGTATCACTCCCATATAGCTGCTGACTGCAGAGGATCTGGGTGACTCCAAGCCTGGGAACACGTCCTACACCTGAAAGCACACCGCTTCCTTTTCCAGGCTTCAAAGGGAGGGTGGCAGCCCCAAACAGCCCCCAGAAAAGGATCTGGAGTAACAGAAGAAGTTATTGTTGCTGCTGCTCAGAGCTGTGGTGTCCCCACCCAGCTGGCAGTACAGATGTCTCATCTATGACACTGAAATTCGGCCCAGTTTATTTATCTGACTGAACTGTCAGAGAGGTGAGTGTTGCCCGAGTTCTGTTCTCACTGCGGGTTATGAGGCACACTGGGCCACGCTCACAGGGGAAGCCCAAGCTGTATGTGCAGGCACAACGGCGATGCCTACACCAGTGTAATGACAGGATTGCTATGACTGATCTTGGCTCGGTTACAGGAGGGGGAGAAGGAAAGAGGGTGACAACCTACTAGGAGACGATTTTTCCCCCAGCTGCCCTAATCCTTGTCTGCCTTCTGCTCTCCAAGGCTGTTTTCTTCTACTCCTCTCTTCCCGTGCTAGCTCTTTGCTCCTGCTCTGTATCCCTTTGTTTTGCCAGTCTCTTTACTCACTCTGCCCATTTCTCATCCACCTTTCAATCTTTTTTATCATGCCTTGCTTTCACCATCAGTATTTTGATTCCTCACTCCTGTGCTCTGGTTTCTGCTCAGCCAGATGCAGGTCTCCCCTCACTCACAATTCCTCCAACTCTGTCAACCCCCATCTACTCTCATCTTTCCATCACTCAAGAGTCCTGATCTCGGTCTTCATTTCCTCTCTGCTCCAGGTTTTGTTCCCCTTAGGTTTGCATTATCTTGAAGGAATGGTGCATGTGGAGTTTTACTAGTGTTGGTGGCACAAAGGAAGCCCATCAGAATCACTGGTTTGGTTTGTTGTTTTTAGCAGATGAGATTTGAAAGTGAATGGTTTAGAATGGGGTGGAAACTCCAACCTGTTTTCTCAAGGTGGAAACTGCTTCCCCAGATTTCAAATCCCTGTCAATTCTAGATACACTAAATGTTTGCACATTTAAGAAAAAAACCCCACAAACCCCACAAAAAATACAAACAAAACAAGAACAAACAAAAAACCCCACCCAAACCGCAAAAAAACACACGGTCATCAAAATGAAAAACAAAAAAAGTGATTTGGCTGACTTTAAAAAAATCAGCTGAAGCAGAATACAAAGCACAGAAAGCTTCAGCCCAGAGCTCAAGTTTGGCAGTGTTACAAAGCCAGAGAAACAGGATCTGATGAGATCTGACAGGCAGCTTTAATCACAACAGTAATACCAACCTTACCTAGGACAAATGGGTAAAGGCAAGAGCATAATGCCACCAAGTAAATACTTGCAGTAACTGCAGATTTAATTAAAAATCAATGATTAAGCAGGCAAAAAATGAATATTTATGAGTTGTTATTACTCACCGGAGAACTATTCACTATAGTTACACTTGTTATTTGATCAAGATTATAAAAAAAAAAAAAAAGATCAGTCTGGCTGTCAAGTTTTATCAGATGATGACATGGATAATAAAGTCAAAATTAAGCCACAATCTATTTCGTTTCAGGACTAACAAGTAAATTGTTTATGATGTTTCATGGTTAGCTGAGTAAGATCTGGGCATACCAAAATGTTATGCCCATTAAAGAGCTTATCCAAATGCTGACAGGCAAGCATAATAATCCATCCCCCATCCACTCTGAAAAACTAAGGAGAAAAAAAAAAAAAAGTAAAAATCAAGGTTATCAGCAAAACACTGTCTTCTGCTACTGTCAAATAAAGTTAAGCTTGACTTTGGAGAGATGTTGAAGCTTGCTATTGGTGAAGGATTTTTAACAAAACACATGCAAGACTATAAAAAAAGCAGTCAATTTCTCTGGGAAAACGAGTCAGGTATTTCAATTTACTGGGTGCAATCAGGAAGCCTTTCATCTAGATATCAGCTATAATGCAGGAAAGTGCTAAGCCAGTTCCACAGACTGCTTTCCTACTGTGCATTTTAACTGAGGGAAAAAGAGCAGGAGGCAGTTAACTGTAACATAGATGGCATGAATAACTTCTCACAGTATCAAGTTATCTGGCAGGAAAATTCTTTGAGGTGTAAGAGCTGATCCCTAGCCCTGTGCAGTCCATTCAACAGCCATTTTTCAGTCGTTCCTTTGCTATTTGTACTGGGACCATCTATCCATTTCACTTGTGGATAATTTATTCCATCTCTGTGACCACTGAAACTTCGCCTTCTGCCATCCCAGCATGAAAAATTATTACTTTTTATTTGGAAAGAAGTCAGTGCTCCTCATCATGTTCCTTAAGTTCCTGGTGCTCACCTTGTACTTCAGTTTTCTGTGGCTTATCAGTAAATGCTAATAACGGTGACCTGGATCGCTGTATAACTGGCAAGGTCGGGTCACTGAATGTTATGGTATCCTTCCCACCTGAAACAATCGAAGCATTGGAACCATTAATTCACCAACTGAATCCATTGTGTCATGGTATTCAAACATAGCCTACAATTTTTTGCAATGTTATTGAAAAGAACAGGAAAAGCATCTCAAATGATCCTTCTACAGCATGGGAAAAAATTCTCTGTATTGCAGCTGGAATATGCAAGTCAAATACAGAAAAGGCACGTGCTTTTACCTGCAGTAATGACCAAAGGACAAATTGTGAAAGAAAACCAGGTGCTGTATGCAGCAAACTGTATTAATAATTAGCATTCAATTCAGAATATTAGTAATCAGATCATACCACAAGTTTTATGAAGAGTAGTGGATCATTTGCATGCTATTACCAGCGAGCTTTCAGCACTGACTCTTTACTCTCTACTGACTCATTGATGAGCCTGCTCGTATCGCATATGTAGTTTTACACTACAGACTCAGACATGGATTATCCTTGAGAAAAATACTAAAAGGTTAGTTTAACTAAGAACCAAGGGAGCAAACGAGTACACATTGCTGGGGCAACAGGAGGGGTTTTAATCTGAAAATTCCAAAAACATTTCTGAGTATTTTCATTTGAAACTGAATGGAAAAGGGCAATTTTCCAGCTGTTTTGCAGACAAAATAATGCAAGAAACTCTTCAACTGAGGACTCTGCTGTAGATGCCTAGTCTTTACATATTTTAGCAATACAGAAAAACCCAACTGCAGATCCTTTAGGAAGTCCTCCACTATTCAGGACGCTCATGTTTTTAGCAACTGACACTACCTTAAACCTAGAGGGGAAATGGCAGGAAATGTGCAAGATCAGCTAAGCATGGTGTTTGTGTGGCCTCCAGAACAACTGCCAACCGATAAGTAATGGCCAGGGAGGCGGGAAGTTACTGCTCTATTTATCTGGGTAAGAACTGACACTTAGGTAACAGCCACTCCTCCCCTCTAAATCTGTTCCTACGCTTCACCTTAAGGCAACATCCTAAATCTAGTCCCCTGTCCAAGACAAAGACTTTCGAAAGAGCACCAGGTCAGTAGACACCCAGAATAAATCCAGCTCTGAGAAAGTTCTGGTACCTACTCAGAAATGATGAAACTCAAGCTGTTTCCATGGAGTCAAACATGACTACCCTAGTCCCAAATTCCTTTTGAAAGCACTTGGCTGTAAATACCTCAATCCTGAAGTATTAATGACATTTTTATATCCTTAACACATTGGGGTACAATATACTGCAGCAGTATGAATGCAATTAATGGGTTTGAAACATGAATCTTGTCAGCTTTGATATCCCTGACAAGTATGCATCAGAATTCTGCCTTCACCATAGCAAGTAATATATCAACTAACAACAATGTAAAGTACACCCTCCAGTGTAAGGCAAAAATAATTAAAATTAAAAAAAAAACCCAAAAACAAAACAGGCACACCCCCCCCAACAAAACAAAACAAAAATCATACACACAAAAGAGCCCCTTAAAAGCCCCAAACAAAACAACAAAAAAAGGCAAAACAAATCCAATGGCTATTTCAAAACACAAATGCCCCTGGATGAATACACTTTCCCCTAACAGGGAAGGAATTTGGCTTTAGGAGAACTAAATCACAGCGATATGAAAACATACAGCAGATGTTCACACACAGTAAAAAGTAGCCACACATTCAAAAAGATACAAAGGAGTCCAACAGAGGAAGTAAAATTGGAAAAGATTATGAATTAAAAAAAAAATTGGGGGGGAGCTTAAACAAGAAAGTACAAAATGGAGTCTTTTTCTTCTTTTTTTCTTTCCTTAATAAAAAACCCTAATGCCTGAGGCTCAATTCCCTGAAAATTGCAAGACAAGTTTCAAAAAAGAAACTTCTTGACTTCCAGACAGCGTTTTCACAGTAAACACATTTATTTCCACATTTTTCTCTGTAAACTAACTTGCTTCAAAGAAAATAAAGCTAATCTCAGTATTCACATATCTAAGCAACAGATGTGGCCCAAAGAGTCTGATGATATTTATTTATTAACAGTGACTCACATCCATTTGTGAAGGACGAGCATGGGAGTTTTGCTGCACTATATTCCGTGAATCATGATGTGAAGTGGGGTTACACACAGGGGATTGCAATTAGCTGCCATGTACACTCAGTTTCATAAGTTAGATAGCTTTGTGTTCCTCTAGTTAATGAATTTTTCAAGTACTTTAGTGAAGAGTATAGAGATCTCACAATAAGCAGGTAAGTAAGTTTTCAGTAGTATTAAATTCTCCATTTTCCTCTCCCAGGTCAGGTATCCTCTTCTAATCTCTGCCGCACCCTACACCGCTGCCACTGCCTATACTCACAGCAGCTGCTGAGCCTGCTAAATCTACCTTGCCTCTGCTCCACACTGATTACTGAAGAGCAAGACGCAGCACTGGTACTTTCTTATCATCCCAGACAGAAAAAGGCTGAGTCACAGTAGCCTCTTTTCTTAATGTCTCTTTTTCAGTGGAAATCTGAAATTTTCAGGAAATTGATAGTTTCTGAAAAACACAGATTCACCTTAATGTCTATAGTGACATCAGCTTGTAAGAGGAACAAATTGGTGTTTACTATGTACCGTTGCTGAATACACTTAACATATTACACATACCATGCACCTCAGACAAAGCAAAGAAATAAACACTTCGGCCAACATCACTGTTGTGGTTTAACCTGGCCAGCAGCTAAACAGCCACACAGCCCTTCACTCACCCCCACAGTGGGATGGGGAAGACTATCGAAAACAAAGAGGCAAACTTGTGGGTTGAGATAGTTTAACAGGACAGAAAACGAAGATGATGATGACAATTACGATGATAGTACAAAACAACTGATGAACAGCACAGTTGCTCACCACGCAAAGCCAATGCTCAGCTAGTTCCTGAGCAGCCCTGCCTCCCAGCCAACCTCCAGTTATATATGGAGCGCGTCATCACATGGTATGGAATATCTCTTTGGCCAGTTTGGGCCAGCTGTCCTGGCTGTGTACACTCCCAGCTGCTTGGGCACCCCAGCCTTCTTGCTGGCAGGGCAGTACAAGAAGCTGTAAAGTCCTGGACTACTTGGCAACATCAGTGTGTTATCAACATTATTTTCATCCTAAATCCAAACCACAGCACTAACCAGCTGCTGGGAAGAAAATGAATTCTATCCCTGCTGAAACCAGAACAGTCACATTCTCTGCTTCCTTCTCAAGGCAAGTGGGCTCAGAAAATCACAGCCAAAGTTATGCCCGAGCTTGCTTTCCTGTCAGCAAAGAACTTTGCAAGAGATTTGTTTTAAAGCCCGTTTTCCAAACGGGAAGCTAAAGTTTGTGGTAGGAAGAACTTCTACAAAAGATGAACTATGCTACCAGTTTCACCATTTCAAAATTAAATATGCACTTCCCCTTGATTAACTTCCCTGTAGTTCATTCATGCATGGCTCAAAGAGCAGATGACAAGTATGTCACCTGGCAAAAAAAAATCAAGAAGTGGTCAAGCACTTTCTTCAATAGGATAAAGTTTATTAACATCATTTGAAGGATATTAATATCCTGGTGACAACAGATGTTATAAATGCTATATGGACAATGATGCCTAAGTAGGAACATTAACTTCAGATTAAAGCCCTGCAATTTATAACACGTATTTCTTTGAGTGCTAGACTGAACATCAGCTTTCATCTGCATATTCTTTTCAACAACAAAAAGTTCAACACAGCCAAATAGTATTTTCTTCCTCTCTGTATCTAGGACTGACTAGATGAGATATCCTGTGTTCTGCACCCCCACCTGAGCCAACATTGAGCTTCAAAGTCCAGTGTGGTAGTTCCCTCACTGTTTGTTACACAGTGCTCTTTTACAGAGTGAAAGCTTTCCATGCTCTAACAAAGAAAACTGGTGACCCACCATGTGTTACAAGGCTCTTTCTGACCACCTTGGAACTAGAGTGCACCTGGAAACAAAAGTGCACTCTTGATTTAAAAGGCAAGCAGCAAATCAACAAACCTTGCTCAACAGAACTTGCAATCCAGGGTAAAATTCCCTTACAACTATTTAAGATCATCCTTTCTTACTATTTTCCTCAATTTAGAGGAATTGTCTTGTAGAGGCAGCCTCTATTCTCTTGTGGTCATCTAACTCACTTGACTGAACACCTTAATCTGACAGATATAAAAATGTTCAGATAACATTTTTGTTTATTTACATGCAGTGACAATATTTAACGTACTGCTAACATCAGTTACTAAAAATACATGTTAAGCAGAACCTACTCCCAAATCCCACTGAGACATTGTAGCTCAGGCCTTCAGGCAGCAAAAGAAAGGAAGGAAAGAGACAGTTGTTATTGTATAAACATTAATTTGATGTCTTACCTACACAGACCAACAATGGTGCAAGAAGTTCCCACTGCACCTCTTTCTTTAAATGCAGCATTTCCAGTCTTTACAAAAGGCATTATTAGTGTGTGAATTTCATGGAACACAAATTTTGAAAGAACAAAATAAAACCCAAGCACCCTACAGTACCTTAAACTGGTGCATTTGATACACTTGTATTAACATACAAAACAGCATTAGCAGCGTCTTAGACAAATATTTCACCTGCATCTTCTGGAGAACGTGGGGAGGGACAAATGCACTAAGTACACTACATATGTTAGGTGACTAACTGAAGAGCAATCCATGGAAAGAACCTTCAATTCTGTGAAGCATCAAGAGCCGGTTCCAGAGAGGTGATTAAGAATGCCTACAAGAGGCAAGCTGAAGTGGAAATACACCACAGCAGGCCAAAGGCTTGAACAGCACGGGTTTGTCACATGGTCTCTTCAGCTTTGTCAAAAGTTTTCTTCTAGATGGAAAGGTTAGGTGGAAAAAAAACAGAGCTGAAAAACTAGAAGCCTAAACCACAGCGTCTCCCACCCCCAGTAGCACCGATAGGAAGCCGTAAACAACAAAGCCTAATGATGCAAACACCAACAATGGAGTAGCATAATTTACAGTGGTTAAAGAAGACACAATTAGGTGTAATGGGAAGAAAAGAAGCAAAAAGTAAATGTAAATTAAATATTGCACATTTTCCTAACAGCGAGGTCTATTAGGGAGCAGATTAATCTCCCATTACTTGAGTAATTCAAAACCAAATACAATACTTAAGATGCTACAGGGAATAAGCCTGTTCTGGAGAGATGGACTAGAAAATTTAAGATCATTTACATTTCCAATTTCTCAGAGTTTATGATTCTACAGAAAAACATTAAAAATACATTGATAAAATCCACGGAAGTTCCAAGAAGTACACAACTGATAAATACATTTGTTAAAAAAACATAATGGCCAATATCCTGTACATCATTTCCTATGACTGTTTAAATAAAATAGCTCCTTTTTTTGGCCTGCGGACTATGGAGACAATTTAATTATTTCCAGTATTTAATTATTTTTTTTTTTCAGTGTACATATTTGACTTAAGAGTTTAAAGAGCCTAGTGATTTTTTGCTTCAACTTAACATTTATTAGACATTTCCAATTTTGCAAATGTGCTGAACAGCACATAAGCGAAATAACTGTCATTAAAAAAATTATAGCCAAGCTTCTCTTAAATGCAAATATGGGCTGGAAAACTAAATAATGCAAGCTGTTTTCTTCAATTTTTACCAACCTGGAAGACTCCACAAGCCAGCAATTTCCAAAGTTCTTAATTTCTTTTCTAGTTCTGCCACTCGATTACCTAGAATTCTTTGGAAAAAGAAGACAAAAACAAAAGCCAGGGATAGTCAGCTGAGATGAGATTCCTTGCTATATTAAGGTAACCAAATCCAATTGCTTATGTGTCTACAGTTGAATTTTTAACTTGTTACTTAACTAGTGCAGTAAGCCTGTATACAGCCATCTGTTTTCGCTAAGGGGAATGGATAACCCTCCCAGAGCTACAACAAAGTGAAATAAGTTGTCTAGTCTATCCCATCGTTTTATAAACCAAACAACCCTTGCCCCAAAAAAGTCTAGGGTGTACTGTATATTCAATCTTTGCCCTTCAGTAAAGACAAAGAATAGCAATTCTATTTCCTTGCCTGCAAATACCTCTTGTCAGTTTACTTTTCTCTATAGCTGAAACTAGAATGTAAAAGCTCCGCAGACAAAACATGGAAAACTCAAGACAATATCTAGATTGATTTTGAAGTTCTAAGACACAATTTGGGCCTAGTCCTTTATTGACAGAAGTTTCTCTGTCACAAAGATTGCTTAAAATGGCAAGGAATCTCTTCTACTACATCTTTTCTTTTAGTGCTGAACTCTGTTTTCTACTTTACTAAACGCTTCAAGCTATTTAGTGCCTTTATCACCCAGTCAGTTCCCACCACATTTCTTGGGCCATCTCTTCTTTTGTATCCAATTCTTACATGAATGCTAGTTGCAGTTAGCTCTCCTGCAGGATTTAACTTCTAGTCTTAATTCTTTTCCCAGATCAAATGAGAGATTTCTATCTCGCAAAGAAAGCTCTTTTTTTTTTTCCAATGAATTTTTGAAAGTGTTTCTCTCACAGGCACAGCATGTCTTCTAGAGTCAGAAGTCTTTAAATAAATCCCAAGCAATATGAGTGAGAAACCTAGACACAGAGATAATGGACAGAAAGTTTTACTCATCAAATTAGAGCAACAGGGTAGGTTAGTTAAATTTTAACTGAATGCTGAGAAGCACCGTATCACAACACAGCAAGGCAACGGTATCTTCCCGTGCTCACCAGGGCTGTGTAATATTGCACTGTGTGCTCTCCAGCTAGGGTTTTATACTGCAGATACTGAACATACTGGGAATGTCATTACTGACAAGATGGCAGAATCTGGGAAGGATGGGAAGAATAGCAAATATCAAAGGGGCTAGAAAAACTGATTAACAAAGACTAAGTATTTTTGAAATCTCTACTGTGAAGGCTCTGCAACAACACAATGAAACCCAGTAAGTATTTTAAAGATTGCAAAAATACCAAGATGAGAGAGAGAATGTTAAAGAGAAGGAGAAAGCTTATAATAAATATCAAAGCAAGCACTGAAAGGTACGGGGTGTATATCAACTAAAAGCAGACAGTCCATCACATTTACAAGCAGAGAAGACATTTGGGAGCAGTTATGTTTATTTTCCCATTGAAACTCAGTAATCAAATAGGTTACCAAGGTTATGATGGACCTATTACTGTCTTCTCCAATTACAATCAAAATAGTTCAAGTCTAGATTTCACTTTCAGAAATCCTTCTGTATGGGAGACTCAGCCTTAATAACTCTATTTTTCACATCCCGGTGCACGGCCGCAACAGCCAGCATCTGCGCTCTGCAGTACCAAGCCACAGGTAACAGAGAAAAGCACAGAGCAACTGTCAAGCAGCTCTACCTTCTGCACAGGGAGCCCACGCCCATCTCCCTAAGGCCCCCCCCAAGGGTTAGCTGACAGATGTGTACTTCCCCTGGCTTAGAAAGGCAGGGAACAGACAGAGATGATGCAAGACTTCTTTTGCGTCACGTTAGCTCGGCATGGGAGCTGAAAAATCCTTCCTGTTTTCATCAGTAGTTCACAAGCAGTTCCAGAGCAGTAAAGGGGAGGAAAGATCCTGCCCTCCCTGTTGCCAAGCTGTGTCACAGAAGGAAACTTAACTCTCTGTATCAAGTTCAGTTATTGCTACTGCTCTTGTTATTCAGACAACAATAGCACAGTCACTTTTCTCCTGCTTCCCTGGAACTTTGTAATTTATCAATGGTACCACACTGTTTCTAAAGGTTTTGGAGCAAATATATCTTGATAATTCCTACTGGATCCTCAGAAGAGGTGCTGAGTTACTTCTTAACCTCACATAGAAGGATCATTCTGTAGCTCTGAACAGTGGTTGGCAAAAAGAGAAGACAATACCTAACCCTGCTTCTTTCATTCAGACGAAAGCAAAAATCATTAAGTGATGAGCATGATTCTAGGTTGCCTCAAAACCACGTTATCTGAAGACAGGTATGGGAGAAACGAATGCTACATAAAGCTGTGTCTTCTTATAGAAACATACTTTGAAAAATGAATGTGTAAGCAATCCTGAACGCAGCGTGGTTTATCCCATCCCTTCCTTTCCCCTGTGACCTCTAGATAATTTGCTACCTCTGCACGTGCTGTGGGAAGACTGTGCCATTGTGGCCTGGAACAGTATGCAGTCTTCAAGGGGCTGCATGGGTTGGTAGCATCCAAGTTCCCTAATCTATTTTTTTATCTCTAGCCATAGTGGACCAGATCCTTCAACTAAAACAGAAGGATCATGCCACGGACAAAGGTGTCAATGGCTACTTCTGCTGTCCTCTGGTCACGTGGCTAATGTAACAAGGGAGTTATGCTAAACCTCCTTCCAGGACAAGCTGTTATAGAAATGTGTTGTTTACAGAAGAGCAGCAATGCTCCCTCCTGAATTGAGAAGCTCCCTTCTGGCTCTCCCATGCCTCCCAACATACATGGCCATAATCTGAAAGGAGCTGTGCTAATTTACAGTGCCCAAGACCCATTCACCTCACTTTACATTTAGGTCTTGCTACAGAGACATATACCCTCCTACAGATATGATCACCCAACTGGCAGTAGGGTTTGTCACGGTCATGTATCTAGTTCTATACGTCACACGGAAACATTTGCTCAGTTACAGACTGACACAAGCCTTTTTATAATTTTGGGCATGACCAAGCTTGCCCAAGTTAGAAATGTTAAAATTAGTGCAATGTGTCTAAGCAGCAGAGAAGCTTCTACACTCATCTGGCTTGCATGAGTGCTGGAAATTTCAGGAACAAATTACACTAGAAAGAACATCTAATAAACAGGTTTATTGCTGGCAGAAGAAAATATTTTTATCCCCCTTGCTAGGCAGGGTTAGGACTGTTTATTTTTGTATTTATGTAACCATTTAATCTTGCAACACATTACTGCATACAGAATTCATTTACAACTGCCTTTTCAAATTAAACTAATGTGCTTGTGAGGAAAAACATAGGATGTTACTTAAACTTAGCAATAGTAGCTACCAATCACCTGGGGAAAATGACCTGGTTTCTTCCCAAACAACTTATTTTTTTCCTTAAAGTGGGGCTAAAAAAACTAAAGGCTGGATTTAACCTACTTGTTCCTAGGCACATACACCCACAGCTCTTTTTATCACGCCACAGATTTAGAAGAGCAGCAATAATAATAGTGTGCCTGTTCCAAGAGCAAGTGGCAACGGATGTTTTTAACAACAGTGTAACAGCAGAAAACCAACTTCAACAGCACTTCCAAATGCTAATCTACATTAAAAAGTCCTCAACATCTTCAACAAAAGCATGCATCTTCTACTAGTACCAGTTTCTGGACCTGTCCATTTTATTTGTGCACTGATGTCACCTCAGCTCTAACCTTCTCCAACAAGTGGGCAGTTTCTTCCCCATTTTCAGAGGTCAGCAGTCTTTACTTGTATTTTTTACATGGCAAATAAAAACAACCTCCAACCAGCTAATGCATCTCAAAAATAAAGGATTTTTTCCCCCCTGAGGTCCTACCTGCATTTCCCTTTTTCACTTTAACTCTTTTATGCCTTGAGTGTTTCTATTTGAAGTAGTTCCCATCCCTCCTAGCTCCTTAAAAGCTTCTTTAATCCAACTCAAGTCCCGGTGACAAAAAGAACAAGCATACCACACAGGAGCATTGCTGAGGCTCTTTGCTCATGTTGCCCATTATTTATCTTTCTTTTTCTTCCCCTGAAGAATCCTGAACTGAATACAGCACTACAGCTCCAGCACAGTCCTGACCTGGGAGAGACCTGGACTGTCCCCTCCCTCTAAGACCTGATCTATTTGGCACAGAACACCAGTTTGTGCATACATCCAGTCTCTACTCCTGTGGCTATGTATGACCAGTTGGGCACACAGATAAAAGAATCTTATCTCCCTGTGAAGGCTTATCATAGGAAAACCCATACCGAATAGTTGAAAGCACACACACAGCAGTATCATCAGGTAAAGCCACTGCTGCAGTGATACATTTGAGAGATGCAAGAGACTGCGTGTGATCAGAGACACACAGAATTAAGAAGGAAGTTTTCTACAGGTATCAGCAAGAGCATGCAAACTAGAACACCAGGTAATGGTGTAGCATCACGATGTAAAAGACAAAGACTGGTTATACCTGGAATAACAAAAGTTCTTCTGTGGATGTGATGTCACATTAGCAGTAAGATGGGAGTAAGCAGCTGTTAACCCTTCATTAGCAATACTCAGCACAGGAACTCCTCCTGCATTGACACACTTACAGACATGAATTGACTGAGCTGCCATCGGTTAGACCTGGGCTACATTTCCACTGCTTTAGTCTCCCTTTAGCTGATTAGGTATTTACTTTCTCAAGAGTATTAAGAGTGGCTATAAACTGCTCCTCCACTTCTGTTGCCACATCACTAAGAATTATGCAATGGAGTCTGCCTAGCATCAGAGTTATCAATTTTCAAAATGAATCATCTATTCTAGTGCTATACAGTTTACTTCAGTACTACTCCTTTCTTTCATGAAAGATGTCTGCCTGTTTCTGGCATCTGGTCCTGATGTGCTTTTGAGAAGCCTGAATAACTGCTGATTACCAGTAGTGACTCAGTGTTTAAAAAAATAACAAAAAAAAACCCCCTGAGCACAGAATCAAGGAACAGTTCCTAGCTCTGATTTTCATACACTGTATAGGGACAATAATGTCAGAATGTCAGAAAATGTGTCACAAATGATTATATTCTGCCATGATAGGAGCTTTGCGAGACAAAGAATTCTACTGATGAGTGGGACAGTTAAGAGTAAACAAATTCTCCTTGAAAGTTCAGTTTAGATTTAAAAGAAAAATCATATAGTAGCAACCCAACAGTGTTTAACTCCTACAACTTTTGATAAAGGTACTCGAGAAGCAACAGCTATCATCTGTATGACACACAGACCACCAGCTGATGGCCAATGTTACAATATATCTTTTCAGATCCTGTCCTAGGTGCAACATTCACTATTCCCACCAGTCTGAATTTGCAAATTCCCACGCCAACAAACATTATCAAATACTCTCCAGTTCAAGGGTGTCCTTCTTCCAAGCAGCTTTTCTTTAGCCATACTACAACCTGCTAGAAGTTATTACGGTTTGTCTAAAACCTGAGCAGCAAACCAATCCTTGCCTGGCAGAGGCAGCCAGGTCTCTGTCTAAACCAAACTTTGCTTTGATAATGTATTTTTTCCCCATACACCTACCTGCTATTAAAAACAAAAGAACCCATCATTTAACAAGGACTATGAATTTTCTGTGAAAATGAATCTTCATTTCCCCAAACCTCCCCCAAACTATGACTTCTCCATAGCTTGGTAAATTCTTTTTTACTTAGAAGTCATGCTACCTACTTGTTGGTTTGTCTTTGGTGTTGTATGACCATGTTTTTTTCATGGATGGTTTCCAGCAATGCAGTGGCCAGTGATTTGAGATCTGAAATGGACTGTGGTGTGGCTGGTAGGCTACATCCATGATCCTCCGACAGCAACTCCTGGACTATAATGTTAAAAACACAAATGAGTTTTGGCTTCTCACACACAGAGATGTGACAGAAACATTTACTTATTATCAAAGAATAAATACATACTTTTTCCTTCAACTAACAAACAAAGCCAAGAGACCAGAAATATAATCTAGTTGGCATGAAGATGGTGGCTCTCTAAGCTGATTGTTATTCCACAGCAATTGCCAGACCAAGTTTAGCCAGGCACATCTTACACTAACTTATTTTCCTGCTTATGGAAAATTATTTTTGTTCAGAAGGAAACAACCTTGTTCTTCTACAGGCCTACTGACTGGTACAAACTGGTCAGTTGGTCTTTTCTCTCCCACTTACATCAAAACATAAACCTACAATGAAGCTTTTACATTACTTTTTATAATTAGTATATCCTTCAGTTTATTTAAGATTGATGTGAAAATAGTCACCCATGAAGTCTTCCTCTGCAGCTTAGAGCCTGTACCTTTCAACCACATTAGCAAGTTCACTAGTATCATTAATTTCTGGAACTAGAACGCATATATACGTATGTGTGTATGTGTATATATATGTATATATGTAAGTACACTGAGAAGAGGACAGAGGTCAAAACCAGAAAAGCAAGTTTCAACCTATGATGACAAATACAACTGACCTCATGTGTGTGTGAGTACACCACTGCCTGAACAGCAGGGTACCAGGTACACTGGTTGGCTCAAAGAATTTTCTCTTCCCATTTCTTTCCTAATCTCAGTATTGAAGGGGGGAAAAGACCCACAAAGAAGCATGGGAAAAAAGGATTTCTTGCAAAACATCTGAATGTAAAAGCTTCCAAGAACAGTACCAGAAAACCAGACGTAGGGCCCCTCCTCTGTCACCCAGTCTATTTTTCATTGGAATATGAATTGTGATTGCCATTGTCAGCAAAGCAAAGATATGAACAATGAAGTGATTTGTCAGGGTCAAAGATGCAGAAGGGTTTAGAGATTAAAAAATATTTGAGAAAACTGACTGGGGAGAGAATGAATGGCAAAAGAGTAACAAAAGGAGAAGTAGTACTCAAGAGGCAAATTTTATATTGTCAAGTCAACTGAGAAAAGCACATAATAATAAACATGAAAGAGAAAAAAAGATTTAGGTTTGGTTGATGAGGAAAGGGTTACTGAAATTAAGATGTAAGAAGGAATTCTGTGCACACCATGCTGCATTTATGTAATACCTTGCTTTGCAGACAGGACTCCAGTCAGAGCACTGCTACTGGATCTACTATGAGTCTTTGAATTTTTTCGTCTCTCTAGTGCATTCTAAGGAAACAACAAATATGTTATTTAGAAAAACAGTAGCAAATATTTCCTTTCACTAGCAGTAAAGGCTCTGGAACTTTGGGTTTTGGTACCAGAACCACTCTGCAGGGCCTGGAACTTAGACCCAAGATAACCGACAGGAGCGTAACTCTTATGGAATACTATTCTCCAGCCAAAACAACCTTTGTAACATTACAAACACTCATTCTGCCTCATTGTAATAATTTTATTGTAGCCTCTCCCAAGCCTATATTTTAACAATCTTTGGAGTTCCACTGAAGATACTGCAGCAACCTGGAGAGAGTATCAGACTTTTTCCAGCATTTCTCTGGGTAGATTTCAAAGGGAAAGCTCAACATCCTTCATCAGACTTTCTAGAAGCCCTTTACTGACTTTAAGGATTTAGGAGCACCCAAAATCACTTGCAGAGGAAAACAGAGTGCTTGATTTCAGGGAAGACCAAGAAGATTCTGCCCTGGGGATTTAGTCCTGAAGATTTCATGCAAAATAGCATGTATCTTAAACCAGGAATGAAACAACAAAGACTTAGCAGTTATTAAGACACAGGAAGAAAGACTGCGGTCATTATGCAACAGGGAGACAAAACCTGCTTGTGACAGCAACACAGCTGCAGTCATTCACCACACACTGCATGACCTGCTGGAAGGCTGATCACTCCACCAGCAGGAGGAAGGTTCTGCCACAGAACTTAAAAAAAGTATTTAATTCATTTTTCAAAATACACTTAGTGGGTACTACATCAGCTAAGAAGCCTACACAGGGAAGACGGAGCATGTAATATATACATACTAATACTGTAATATATACATACTAATACTGTCAGAATGTTAACGGTGGATGTTTCTTTGAAGACACCATTTTGTTCTTCCAATGTGCATGAACAACAGCCTCTATGAAGAGCAAAGCATGGGTTAGATGATACACTGAAAAGATCTTACCTTATATTTAGTAATATTAGACTTAAGAAGGTTGACTTCCTCTTGAAGTTGTTTTAATCTCTCTTGAAGATACCTGAAAAAGAAATGTAATCCTTTACCTCACGTTACCTTCAAGTACTGCCTCAAGCTCCTCTCTACTATTTGGCGTGTCCTTTCTTTGAACTACTGAGATTTCTTTTCCCTCTGCAGTTCTGTGAGGGATAAAATAACAAAATCTTACTGCTCTTGACCCCATAACACTTTAAGTAGGGAAACAAATTGCATCAGAAGAGGAGGCTGCCCTTCTGTTATTTGTCAGGCATGCTGCACAACCATTTTATATCAGTCCTCAGGTTTTGGGGAGGGAAGCTAAAAGGGTATATTTATGTCTAGAAGAAATAGTCAGGAAGCATTTACTCAGGTCTTCTGTGCTTGAAGGTTTTCGAGATGGACACATGAAGGTTTGTATATATGTCAACACAAGACTCAACTATGCAGAAGCTTTGCATTGTAAAATCCTTCACTTACATAGCACTTCTGACTGGCAATCACAAAGCAGAAGGTTTAACAGTGCAGTTGAAAAATGGTATACAGTTAACTGAAACAGTACGGTTCTTCCTAACAGACTTTATGCACTTGGATTAGAAGGCCATTTCTACATAGGAAAGTACCTTTTTCATGTCTAAAGGGTTTATAAAATACCTCTTTTCATGCAGTGCAACTGCAGCTGTATTGAGGTTTGTGACAATTTAACTATTTTAGAGGGGAAAAAAAAGCCCACATACGACTTAAGGCAGTAGGGAGCTTAAGCTGATACAGAACTCCACAGGCCACGCAAAACAGAAAAAGAAACCAACTGGATTTGCTAGGAGGAAATAATGCCTTTGGTATTACACTTTCCTACCTGAAGCATAAGCCTCTGCAAATGGAATGTGTCTTACAACATCCATTTCACCTTAAGGTAATTGTTGACATTAAGGGAGGTACCTGCTACGCTCTGTCAGTGACTCCTCTCTGCTTTCTTTAGCAGAGACCATAAAACACATTCCTTTCCCAAGGAAGAGGTAAGAATAGCTTCATGGGTGATTTCCCTAGCAACTTTTGTTGGCAAATCACTCCATGTTGACAACCTCTCCCTGTGGTGAGAATTATGTCCAAAACCATTAACTCAGGGTACTCAAAGTCCCTGTTTACAACCCAAGATTAGCCCATTACAGCTCACTGGTCATTACCTGTAGCCTAGATTTCTCAATACTATTTGATGGTCAGTTGCAGTACAAAACGGACAAAACAAACCACCAAAATCTCTTAACTTTTATTCTTGGATACATTTTCTTTCAAGTTTTGTTGTGACTGGTTTCCTGGTGCTCCTGTTAAAGCAATACACTGCTTGGTCTAGGGAAACACTAAGGTTTGCCATGCACTCACCTGTTCTCCATGCACAGAGCATCTACATCGATAATACGGTTTTCATGCCCTCCCAAGACATGATTAAGTTCTTGGTTTAGTCTGTCAGATTTATCTTGGTAAAAAGAGCGTTCTTCTTTTACATCCTGTAACTCATCCAGTGCAGCCTGAAGATCATATCTCAGAGTCTCAATCTGAGAAGAAAGGAGAGTTCTGGGACTATTTTGAAATTTAAACATAGCGTCCAAACTGAAAATAGCAACAAGCACAGCGTTTCTGAACAGGATTGAATTCGGACAGTCAGAAGTCTTTCCAAAGCTCATAACCCCTGATACTTTCACACTATTTTGGTATTATTTCATCAATTTGAAGTTAAGTGACTTCAGCAGCTAGAAGTATTTTACAAAATTTCTAGAAAAACACTACAATGGAACAGCAAAAGAAACTTTAATCCTTCAAACATGGTAAACTGTTTTTACAGTATTCTAGGACTCTGAGAATGAATTCAACCAAGAATTTGGGAAAATCGACGGATAAAGAAAAAGTCTGAAAGGGAGAATTTATACCAATGACAGGACTTTCAGCAAGGAAGTTCCACAGAACAGGAAGAAGAAACAACTTAGAAAAGGTCAAAATAAGCCAGTAGGGAGTTGGCAGTGAGAGCACTGCTATTAAGCAATAGGATAAAGATATCCAGTATAAAAGATAGTCAAGGACAAAAAGCTTCAAACTTCCAAGGAGAAGAAATGGAGAGTGTGATAAAAGGCTGAAATGAGAAGTTTCCACTGGCACCTCAGAAAACACTGATAAGCCAGAAAGGACAGCAGAACACAACGTGAAAAGAGGCCAGCTGATGAACAGAGAGAGCATGAGCTTGGGAGTAGAGATACCACAGGGAATCACGCTGGAGGAAGACCAAGTGTATTCAACAGTCATCCTTGTAAGCTTAAGTAGTGCTGCACTTGAGCGAACACTGAAAAACTAGGAATACACACCTCCTCCTGGATCACAGAATGGCTCACACAGGGCAGAACTGACAGTGGCAGGAATGAGTGCTGAACAACAGAGAACACAACCCCCCCGAATTGCCCAGAAAGCTATGGATTGGTATTCGGGAAAAGTCTGATGAATTGGATGTTGTATAGTACAAGGCATTGATACAGACTTGAGGGAGGGAAAAGAGTTCTGATGCAAAGTTTTTTCAAGAGAGGGGAAGAAATAGCCAAGAGGAGGGAGGAAGAGGACACTAACACTTCTACAGAAAGTTTGATGCAGAGAATCTTTAGGAGCTGCATCAGCCACCACATACTGTGTTGAATGCTTGTAACAGCTTTCACTAATGAGTGTCTTTCATCGACATTTACTGACAATATTCAATTGTCACAAGTTGTTGCTGCACATTACAAAAAAAAGAAGAATCAATCTAGAGGAGGTATTCCTGAGATTAGGAAACTCACTCTAACCACATATTTAATTAAAAATCCCAACACTTTCACTTCATTTGCAATGTTAATCAGCTGCCAGCCCTCCAAATAAAATAGAGGTAGTCATTTACTTGCTACAGCACTGGCTCTGTAAAGCATGACAGTATATGCCCATTTAGTTATTACTTGTTCTCGAGCCTTCTCCAATTGTCGAACAAGGTCCTCCCGTTCATGTGCTGCGAAGTGGCGAGCCCCAACTTCATCATCTCCAAGTCGTTGCTTTGCTATTGTCATTCGAAGGAGCTGCGATTACAAAACCAGATTCGGTAAGCAAGAGAACACAGGCTGCAGCATCAGAGTACATCTGCATTAGAAAGAGTAAAGCTGTCATAGATTTCATCTCCTCCAGGCCAAGCAGCTGCTATTATTTAAACCAGGAGAAATCTTCTGCGTTAGAGTCTCACTCCTGTTCGCAGTGAAAAATACCAGTTGAACACTCAAAGCATCAACAGGAGCTGAAATCGGGTGCTGCAACAAGAGTCACCAGAGTACACAAATGATGAAAGACAAACACAGACCCACGGCCAATGTTTTTTTAGGAATGACAGGAACTAATTCTGGTCAGAATAAAATTAGACAATTCTCAGAAAGCCATTTTCATATGTAAATCTCAGAATTCTCTGCAGCAGAGAACTCTTCATATTAAGAATAAAGATGGACAAGGTGGCTTGACCAGCTTCATTTTACTAATCACTTAAAATCCCACTGCACTACATCAGTGCAGAATTTGCATAAACAGCTGCTAATGCATTTGCTTGGGCAATTTTTTTTTTTAAAATCTACTCACAAAAGTTACTTCATGTAAAACCAAGAGAGCAGACCAACAACAAAAAGACTTGGCCAAAATGCCTGAACAGCCAAGGAGCTCATGAACTTTGTGACTGCTGATAACAGTCTGACTTGAATTAATACAGTTATATTCGATATCCAAAGCAAAAAGCAACTATCTTCAAAAATAATGGAGTATTAAAACTCTATATAGTCTATCAGGCATTCAGCATTTACAGTTGTTTATACTGGATTCAACTAAGTGAAGTGTTGCCTCCCCATGGCCTCTAGTCTCTAAAGAGACTAGAGAAACTCACCACAATAACCAGCCTGACTTTCCTGCTATCTTTGACCGCACCAAGGAGTTAATGTACATCATGGCATTGCAGAGTTGGGTGGGGGAAAAATAGAAGGGAAATAAAAAAAAAAAAAATCAATCTTCTGAAGACTGTACATTAAAAATCTATCTTTGGTATTTATGGGATGCCAGTCACCATAGCTGCAATGTGCCAATTAAAATCCTGCTGATGCAAGACAGACTACCAAAATCATTGTCCCCACTTATTTCAGCTCCAGTTCAGAGCAAGTCACTGAAGCTGGTACAACTTATTCTGATAAGGACTTCACTTGTTCAGGGGAAGCTGTGCCCCAAAAGTAACTGGTTTTGGCAAACTACATTTCCCTATCCCCACAGGGAAAGTACAAATCACTTCACAGTTAACAAGGCTGAATGGATCCTAGGAGATATAATTCATATTAATTTCTTTATCAAAACAAGTAAGTCAAAAAGGCAACTAGGAAACCCTGGAATGGCTTCCTAGCTAAGGGACTGGGGTTTTTGGTATGCTAAAAAGCTGATGAACAAATGGTATGGTAACAGGATTTAATTCAGTTAGATTAATTCATTTTACACTAGAGAGAAAGGCAGCAAGAAACAAATGTAGTAACATTTTGAGGACTCAATCCTGTTCAGAAAAACTGGATATGGGAAGGGGACTCACAGTCTGCCAATGCCTCCAATCCCTGCAGCAGAGCAAAACTTCTGCATAGAGCTTGGCACCAGGCTGGGAACTGGATCAGAGCTGTGACTCATGTACTATGACCAACTCTCCTCCAGCCCAGAAGGGGGTGAGGCGTAAGATGCAATTATAACTGCAAGCAATTATTACTTGCAAGGTCAAACAGTCTGCCAATAAAAGGAGAACTCTCTATTTACTACTAATGTGGAGGGGGGGAAAAATGCCTGAAGTCTTACAAAAGCAGTACTTCAGAAACCTGAATTCAGACAGTAAAAGCAGCATTATAAGCATACATACAATAAAGTAAAATACCAATCCATAAACTGACAGACTGCTTCTTCCAGACAATTGGCCAATCAGAGAGTTGACAGGGCAGAACAGGCCAAGTCCTTTAATTCTGCATTGCGAATGTCTCATGAGGCAGCACCACCTGCTATAAAATTCCTCCCTGAGAATGCTGTGACCCAAAGAGACACTAAGTGTTATGCCAGAGGGTTAAGGGTTTATTTCATATATTAGTGCTTTGTTATAAACTTTATACATCTGCCCTCTGGCTGCTATATTTTTATTTCTGTCATTCAGGAATCACTGAGGAAAGGATGGCTCAACTTCATTTTGCAGCTAGAGAAGAGGTTCACACTACCCCTCAGGATTCTGTGAACAACATCCACAGCACAGGGGATTTAAATTAACGGCACCTTACTTACCAGAGATAGCCCCTGTCTCAAGTACTCGTAGATGCTAACCAAAACAATCCAGTACTGCAAGCCACTAGTCTTTATTATTTTAATACCACAGCTTTTTCTTAATTGGTACCAGCTAAAATAATTAATTATAAAGCAGCAGCTCTGTAGCAGCCTCACAATGCCCCAAACAAGCTTCACTGGGAGAGCTGCTGTGCAGGCTAGGAGTCCACAGACAATGCCTGCACCAAAACTGTACATTCCTGATTACCAATAAGACATGCAGAAGGAAAAGGGATACAAGCACAACGAGTAAATTCTTCATGGAAGGTAGAAAGCATCACGTTCAGCCACAGTCACTGAGAGCAATTGCCTTCACCACATCTCGTACAAAATCTTACAAGGTGAACCAGAAGTACGCGGATTTACCGCCTTAAATCCCAGTTCTGCCAAAACACATGCACCACACATTTAGCATTTCAGGCTGTTGCTGCATGAATGACTGTCTGCCTTATAATAATGAACTGTCAGTCACAGCACAGCCATTGTTTTCTCTGCACCTTCTTCTAGCTTACCACTGCCCTCAACAGCTTACAAAGCCATTTCTTTGCGTGGGTAGGAATTCAAGTGAAGACAACTGAGTCATGTAGTCTTCCAGAAGCCTCCAGTTTCTATTATACTTCCCATTTTCACCCTTTTACAAGGGAGAAATACATTCCTAACTATCTTCTCCTATGTTTCATTAATAGTTCTCCAAGAATTGCTGCCAGAACATTAGGGAGGAATATGATTTACAAATAACTATCATAAACATAGAAGAGTTTTCATCTGTCAGAGGTGATAAGAGATTGTCATCAATCATAAAAATAAATAATCTTAGATATCTATTGCTGGGCCACTGCAGTCTAACTATTGCTGTATTTCTCAAACTGCAGCAACAAATCCTTCCAGAGACCGCCTGAAGATGTTTTATTATTTGTGCAAACAGAATTCTAGCTGAAATTAAGGGGAAAAATTAGTCCAGTTAAACCAAATGCAAGTAATTTCTTATTGCCTAACTGATGACGTACTTAACATGATTTCAACAAGTAAAAATGCCATCAGTTTAAGGTTTTGCTAATCCAAGTGACTGTATCCTACTAGTAGCAAACATTAAAGCAGTGGAAAACAAGTCAAGCTATCAAAACAATTCTTTATCAATAGAGCTAATGTGTGATATTTAAAGAGTTTTTTTCTTTTTTAGTCCTACAAAGCTCTGCCACTCAGTGACAAAGCCTGCATGAGTCACCCTTGCTCAGACACAGGCAGAATTGTTCATCCATAAGCAGCTTCACTTGCTGCAAAAGCAGCTGTTTGTTCATCTCTTGCCAGAAGTAAGGTTGACGTAGACCAGCTGGGCAGGATGCCCTTCCTCACTTTGAAAAAAGCAGAGAGAATAATGCAGGGGGAAAATGTAAGAACAAGCAAATTATTATAGTTCTTTGTTTTCATATATACCATGCATTATCGGTACTCCAGTGCCTGAAGTAACCCAGCTGCCAGTACAGGAGAACTGATGAGCAAAACAGAATGGATTCAGGAGCAAGCCTAGAATTTTATCACCAAAGTGAGGAGGGAGCAAAATCTGACACAGGAGGAGAGTGTTAAATCCCTCAGAGAGATGGCAATGCTTTTTTAGGCACTTCAAAAACCAGCAACCTGACTCTAAAATAAGCTCTATTTCTCATTTACTAGAAAAGTGAAGAACGTGAGCCAAAAATGAAAATCCTAGTCTAAATTAATGCCCATCTGATGCAGTTCTTCCCTCCCCCTCTTTATTTAGTGATGCACTACTTTGCATATTTTGGAGAGGGGCACAGTGGGCAGAATAAGTCTTTTTGTATTTTTCCATTCATTATGAGGATCATGAATTTAAATTCACGCTGAGCATACAGATGCCACAAAGATGACCAGCTACTATCACGTTAACCCGCTAGGCAAATCTAAACAAAGCTTCCAGTCCAAGCACAAAGAAGTAGGCTCTGTGTTACCAAGATTATACTGGTATAAGGAATTGGAATAGGTACGTAACCTTACTATCTAAATACATTACAGTTTTACTACCTTGTACTTACAAACCCTTGTAATCTCTTCAGGACTGGCTTGGGAAAGGCTGCGTGGCAGAACACGGGTACTGGAAAACGGCAAGGCGCTGTCTCCTATACTGTAACGCAGTTCAGACAATCAAATGCAAATGGAAAGGAACCCTGGGAAAACTGGTCTTTGAAGACTGGAGCAAGTTACACTGAATGCTATGCATACTACAAATTCAGTTCTCCCTTGACCTTCTCCCAGCTCCCTGCACACCTTTAAAGAAGTCTTCTGTGATAAACAATGAAAAAACCTGCATTATCACAATTTACTTATGTTTAAAATAAATACATTTAAATGAAAAAAAAAAAACCCAAACAAAACACCCACACTTGAATAATTAAAAGCCATGTAATTTTTATTCACATTTTAAAATCCTGTAACTTTAAGCCCATAGTTCAGCAACAGAAGTTATAATTCATGATTGGTTTCATTTTTTACTTCGTTAACCACCTCAACTCTCAAATTCAGCCTCTCACTAGTTTGATCTCCAAATGTACTTTTGCATACAGCTCCAGCTGTGAACGTTACACACATTTGGCTTGAGTTTAAATATTTCAATTAACAGAGACAACAGGAGTTTGATTAATACCAAATGGCAGATTTTGAGCAATGTTCCATATAACTTGCTAAATTTAGCAATAAAATAAATTGGTTATGTAAGGGTACTAGGATGAGGGATAATACAAAGCTCGCTATATATACTGCTTCATATTTTTTGAAGGGAAAAACTACGCCTCCCTGGTTTTATTATCTATTAAAATTTTGTATTTTCTTTGGGGGAAAAAAAAAGCAAAAACTCTCACATGATGAAGACGACATGCTTACTGTACTTATTTGTAAGAAGAGGAGGAAAAGGAGGGAAGAGAGGAAGGTCCAAGATTATTAAAGCAAGGCTAGCTGCAAAATTCAGAGTTAAGGACAACAGAGCAAAAGCAACATACAACAATACATAATGAACTGCACTTACTCATCTCTCGTACAAGCTTATTTTCTACTCGTTCAAGCATTTGTTGTAACCAAAGTATTTGAGAAGTTCTGTAATCCACTGTTTTATTTGGTTTTTTAAAGTAGTAAATGCAAAATTCCAGCCCACGTCCTCCAGTTCACACACTCCACACCATTTACTGATTACAAAAGTTTATAATACCTTATTGTCCCCTTGTACTTCTCCCAGTCTCTGCTGAAGCTCTCTAATCTCTTCCCCAAGGTGTTTATTTTGATCTTGAGCCTCACTCAGTAGTTGAGCAAGATTTGCCTGGAAAGGAGTAAATATTAGTCAAAAGTTAGTGCCTATGGGGTCTAAGTAGTGTTTGAAAAGAAACCCTGGACTTAACTGCTTGTCTCTCAACCATCTTTATTTTATTGTTGTTGGTATCCAGACTTCATGCTTCATTAAAGAGATAACAAAAAAAGGAACCCTTGTGACATTATCTTTAGCAGTAGGAAATACATACAGCATGTGTGCACACATGCTCCCAGAACAGTATGCACATCCTAAACAAGGCCAAAATCAAAATATCCATGCTAGCTCTGGTATCCTGGCTTGTGGGAAGAGCAAAATGCAGAGTACTTTGACAATATTTACACAAAGTTGCTAAAATAACAGTTTAAAACCTGCATATAATTGGACAAAAATCATAGCTGAGAAATCACTATTTAACTTTATCTCCTTAGAGAGTTTAGAGCAGATTCCTAGCCAGTAAGAGGATGCCAGCCAGAGTCCCTGGCCATATATAGAGCTGTACCATGGATATCAAGTAGCACAGAACTTCAAACATGACCTGACTTGGGTGGTTAGCTAGTACATTGATTTCTAGAAAAGCGAGGTGAAAACTAGAGATTAATAACAAACACCCCCACTGCCCCCAAATTATCCAGGTCAAGTATTGCCATTCACATTAACCTACTAAGTTCGCAGGGTGAGCAATCTGGTTTGCAATTCTACAATTAAATTCCATCAGCTCGATCACTAATGAAAAAAAAAAAGCAATATCCTTTTTTCTTATTTATGACATCTGAAAATGAAAAAATAGTACAGATAAATTTATTATATTTCAACCCTAAGAATATCCCAGGAGTACACAAACATTGACCCGGGAATGGGTCACAGGAAAAGCCTGCCAACGACATCTAAGAGTCACAATCATAGTGGCCGATGCGCAGCCTTTCAAGACACTGCCTATGGAGAGCTAGGTATGTCATCCTTTGCCATAAAGCTGAAGAGTATAAAAAGAAATGAAAAAAGTATTCTCAAATCTTCCAAGCATGACTTGGTAAAGCCCCATGAGTCAGTATTTCTAAGCTACCTTTACACGTACTCCCTAGGTTTGAGGCCAGTGCATCAACTGAGTGTTCCGAGCTCTCTCTTGGTATTTCAGGTTTAGTCTCCCTACTTGCTGCACTTCTCTTTCAACTCCCCCATTTCTCTATTTTGATCTCTCTCCTTTTCAATCCTGCCTTTTACACAGTCATTCCCACTACCACTTGATGTCTCACAGGACATTTTTGTGAGTTTTATCTTTAAAACTCAAACACTATCAAACCAACAAGGCATCTCATAGCAGTTGTTAGTAAACAAGCGGAAAGCTTGCAGGAACGGCTATTTCCACACATCCAGTTTTGTATTTAAGAGACCTATTAACATAGCTATAATAATAATAATAATATATTATAATAATATAGCTATGCATACATCTGACCATCTGTAAGGTTAGACTATTAAACTATAACCAGTTGGAACTTTTGCATGCTACTATAAGAAGAAGCTGACTCCAAACTCCAATTGGTCTAAACCAGCAACAGCTTCAAACGGGAAAAATTAAATGAGAAACTGATGTATCCTACTTGATGAACAACAAGCCTGATCCACTACTACAGTTTCTGTACTTCTGGTGCTCTTGGGATCATAGGTTTTCAGAGTTTTTAAAAATAAAGTACATTTCCAACAGTTTTGGAAAAAATTAAATCTGAGGGCTGCA
>VZTU01013839.1:83419-101046 GCA_013400835.1 Zapornia atra
GCATGATAACAAAAAAATCTAACTAGCCAACTGTGGGGCCAAAGTCAAGCTGCCTTTAATTGTCTTTTCAAGACAGCAAATGCTCAAGCAATGCAAAAGGTTCCTCAAGTATGCTTTTGTGGAATGATTTTTTTTTCTATGCATTAAACAACTACATAATGGTCACTCAATATACTGAATGAACCAAGGAGCTTCAGAATATTGAGTCAATGGTTTCCAGAGGTACTTCTCAATGGCTGTTTAAAAGAAAGAAAACAAAGAACCCTGTTTGCAGGAAATTGCATTTAAACTGCACTTATCTACGGCTACTGCTCAGATGCAATTTGTAGTTGGTTTTTAAGAAAGCTGACTTTCAATGAAGGCCATCCAACCATCATAGTTAGTTAAAAGAAACATGATTTGCACAAACCTCTCTGAAACACTTCTATTTATAAAGTCCCTTTTTATGATGAATTTGAACAACTCCTAATGCTGCAATAGCACATGTAATTTCAGCCCCTGGGAAGAGCTCAATCTCACTAATCAGTGTTTACAGCCACACCACCCAGATTCTAGCAGTCTGTAGTCAAAACCCAGCTCCCAGTAACTGCAAGAAAGGCATTACCATGCCTATACTAAATCTTCCTGCTCAGATTTATTTCCTCTAAAACCATCTCTCTGAGATTGCAATTCTATGCTCAATTTTATTTGTCAGTCATATAAATGACTTAACGTGACAAAAACCTTTATACTTGAGACCGGGATTTTGGAAGAAACTTTAAACAGAGAATTTTAGACACCAAAATAAAACAGCCTCATTTGAGCATGCTAAGAGCATTACAATGAGCTAAGTATAGACTTGGTCCTTAATGCAAAGCTTCTATTATACTTCTGTTAAACTAAAACAACCAAGCTATGTCACAGAAGTAGTCTCCAGCAATTATTCATTTCCCTGGCTTAGAGCTTCCATACAAGGTATAATTTAGATTGTTCCCAGTTTTAAAGGTTTTGGCAAGACCTCATTAAAGCTCTCCGTTAAATGGGGATAGAAGGAGAACACTTGATTGTCAAAAGTGCTGTGCCGGGCTTGAAGAGAGCCAGCCAAGAGGATGCGTTGAACGACACCTGGACTTGGTACCATTTCTCTGGCATATATAAGAAAACATACCATATGGCTGAAAGATGATAAAGCTAACAATGGAAGACTGGCTTTGTGAACCTGTACACATGTATTTTTGGGGGAAAGGCAGAAATCTATGTAAGGAAAAAGGTAATTCATTTTTCTACCTGGCAACTTCTTTTCAATATTCAGAGAACAAACAGAGAATTCACTTAGAAATTCAAGACAAGTTACTTCAGCAGACAATAAAGCTCATATCATTTACCTGTGCAACACAGAAAAACTCTCTGAAAATTAGCCAAATTCAGTTTCTCTAGACTCAATTTCTTCGACAGTTTCTTTTGATTCTAGGTGAAGCCTTAAAAAGGCTTCTGTAACTGCCAAAGACTTTACTTCCTTCATTCACACTACTCAAAACCAACTCCAAAGTACTGATGAGGAGAGATTTCTGAGCCATGGGTAACAGCAGGGAAAGATGCAGAGGTCTGTTCCTTTCTTCTGCCTCATCATGTCTTGCCTCAACAACAACCCACAACAGCAGAAACTCTTTGTTGTCTCCTACCTTCTTTCAGTACAACTGCTTGTAATACTAAATAACTTGCTTCATTTAAGTCTTTACTTGTCTGCCCAGTATCAGACAATCTTTCCTGAGCTCTGCTCACCTCTGGTGACATACAGTTTCTGGTAGGTATTCTTGAGCCTCTACAGCACAAGGAGCCCTACTATTGTCTCTACATACTTTTTTCCTCTGACCAAAAGCAAGTGCAGCTATTGACAATGATCCCACCAGAAGGATGAAAGGTGAAAGAGACTGATGCGAGAGTGCTGAGTGAGAAGTGCCTACCTTTTTTACATAGGGGGAAGAAAGCACCATAAATCAGAAGAGACCAGAGGGTGGAAGATTCAATGAGATGGCATCACAGACCTCAACCTTTTCTTCTTCGCCTTTGTTAAAATTTTCAAGAACATTTTTGGGACAGAAGGTGGAAAAGAGCCTTACTTTTAGCTACAGGTGAGCATCTGAAACTACTAACAAAATTGCCTGTAAATACTTATTAACTTAAGCCAGTTAATACCTGTCAGACATCAACAGATCTTTGCTCACCTCTGACCGATGACCAAGAATGGTGTGGGGGGTGTAACTCCAAATAATCATCCCTGGATCTATGCACTATACTTGAATTTGGCTCAACAATTTTGCAAATCTAGCCACACATACACACAGTGTTATTTTTCTTCACACTACTTTTAAAATGATGGATAGTAACACAGTCTTTAATATAGCTCTCAATTCTCTTGCACATAAATCTTAACCGACACTAAAAAAAGAAAAAAAAATTTGTTAAAAAAAGGACTTTCTGCCTTCAGACATTGCCTGAAGAAATCATTTGGCAAGGGGGAAGAAGGGGAAACTTCCAACATACCTTTGCAGTTTATAAATATTTTCATACACAAACAAGCATTTCTATACTGCAGTTCGAATTCTTTTCTGTTTCTTTTGGCCACACCTTCAAACAAAGAACGACACTGAATTATAGGGCTAACAGAAAATAAAGTCTGATGAAACATTAAGCACACTTGATGGGTAGGACTGATAGCAAATTTAATTGCAGTTTCTCCGCCAGTGCATTCGTATTACTGCAATGGCTGAATTAATACAGAAAAACCTGCCTTGCTTACCAACTACTACTGCTCACTCCAAGGTAGAACAACTGACAACCTCCCCTACCACCAGCATCCTTAAAATAAAAAGCAAAAAAGTTGTATTTTTCTCTTTAAGAAGAAAAACCGTGTAAAGAAAACTTCTGAAATTACAGATCCTGGGCATACTAAACAAAATATACTTATGGGTTGTATTTCCCCACAGAAAAAAATAAAACAACAGCAAAAATGAAAGCCTTGTCAAGCTGTTGACATTAAACAAGAGAATCCTCTCCTCCTGAGCATATGCCACACGGAGAATCAGGCAGGAATCCCACCCAGAAGCACACCAGTCAAAACTTGACCAGGTACTACAAAACAAGACAGACTTGCTCATGCTCACATAACTTTGAGACTCTCAGCAACCAGAATTTTTATAGAGCTGACTAATAGAACCAAACAGCCATGTGAGCAGTAGACATATAAAAATTAACACTTTTCAACCAGACTTTTGTGCATTAGCTTAGCATAGTGCTGTACAGGACCAAACATTGCCCAGCCAGACCTAGAGCGTTTGCCAAAGGCTGACAAACAAAGTAAGGTGAGCAACAATGACAGGCTCCTTTAAGAGGCCCCTTTTTGCACAGCAACTTAACATACATTGTAAGTAGCAACTGAGGGTGTCAGTATGAACTATCAGTATCGTGACAAGGTACTTGGCAGAAATTCCTTCACCATGAAGGTTCAAGAAGGTCCTTCAGCCCCCCCATACTCCACCAAGGCTTTGTTGACAGCAGATGAACAGAGTCAAAGAGAAATTACTGATTTGTTCTTATACAAATACTATTATATGAGGATATAAGTTCTTACACAAAGATTATATGAGGATAGAAGATTGCTTTATGAGAAGTATTTTAGCTGCTTTGAGATCTTAAGGACAACTTAAAGTTCAAGATAATGGACAAAAAGAATCAAAATCCCTTAGACATTTTCAGTGTTGTGACTAATTAAAAGAACATTTATCAAGAGCATTCAGGTGCAGGAGTATAGAAAAATCTCTCTCTATTCCATCAAGGTAAGACACGGCAAACAGAGGAGAAAATGTTGTACACATCAGGTCTGAACAGCACTCCAAATTTTAAAGAGGGACTGTTAAATCTATTAGAATCAGCATTTCTCCTAGCCTCATGTTTACCACAAAACCTACGTGTTGAAGAAACAACACAAAGCATGACTACTCGTGTAGCTAAATTGATCTAGTTTTTGCATACCACCACCTGGTCCTATCAGTGGCACAGCAAATTTATGTGTGCAGAGATCAAAACCTCTCCACTGGCCATGCCCTCACGCAGGCACGTTCTGCAGTCCACAGGAAGGCTGCTCTCTGATGCACAGCCAGCGCAAATAATCGCACTGTTTTCCATCTGCTACCTTACACTATGGGAGTCAAACACAGGCACCTACAAACCAGGGCAAAGCCCACAGGTCTGTTTGGCACATATAAAACGATTGCTTATCCTGAGTGTACTTCATTTGAAGATTGCCTCTGACAGGACTACGAATGCTGCTTTTGTTCCTTAGCACAAGACTAGCAAAACTTCCTGAATTCAATAATTAACAAGAGATAGTAACACTATATTCTCACTAGTCTTTTCTTCTGATGTCAAAAATGGTCACATGGTATTTCCTGAAGTTTGTTTTGAAAGTGAATTGTGACAGCTGAGTATCAATTCAGCTTCATTCAATTTGCTTCCTTATACATTTAAAATACAAATGTAAGACCTTACCAATGAACATATACATTATGGCTTTATTCTTGACACACAGCCCCACTGCAAACCTAATTATCTCCACCTGAATGGTCTCACTGAGATCAAATTAAGCAAAGCACATTTAGGACTGTGGCCCATCCAGTCATTTTCCAAACCATGCATTTTACTTCACCTTTGTTTATTCAAAGGATCTCATTTGTATTAAAACTTTCATTTCATATATACGATCAAATGATTCACTGTTTTGTTATTTCAACGACAACACTTATTCTAAACTGAAGGTATACAGAACATTTAAACAACAGACAAAAACAATAGCATAAATTAAGCATCAATTTTTTTTCTTAAAGTTTCCCAACAAGGCAACACTATCACAGAGATACCCATGATTTGTTTGCCAGTGTCATAAAAGTGTTCTACATCACAGCAAATGATACAAATGTGTAACACTGCAGAATGGTAGAATTTCTATTCATATAGGATGCACAACAGAGGCTCTGTAGACAGAGCATTTCAACATGCCTCTCCAAATGGACAGCATCTATTCTAGTGAATTTCATCAAAATAAACTCTTCACTATTCCTGCCCTCTTGAAACATTGCAACCCTCCATTACTTATCCAAAAATTACCCTAAATCTGAGAGACACTATGTGACATTATAAAACTACCTTAAACCACCACATGTAACTGTGAATGTTTGGTAGGAGGGTCCAGGAAAGCACTGACAGCTCACAGGCTGTGATACCAACACGAATGGTCAAACACCTGCTCTGTTTTCAGCACCAGAGTTTCTCATTTCCTGCTTTTGCTGGTTGGCAAAGGCAAGAGACATGGAACACTTTTTGGATGATATTAGGGATGTGTACCACTGCACATGCAACTTTCAGAGTTAAAACCCTGCCCTGCATGTTAATATACCTTTACGTAACACCAGTTTTACAAAAACACTTTCTAAGTTAACTGCTTGCTGATAGAAATTGCCTGGTTACATGCTATTTCCATACAAAACATGAAAATTCTGTGTTGCCAAAGAGGGACAGAAGGCACTGTCACAAAGCATAATTGATAATTAAGGTGAAAAATTAAGAGATGAATGAGAATAATGTAGCAATTCCAACCCACCTATTGCATTGGAGGTTCTACATTGCAATTTCAACAATAATTTCTCAATTGCAGTGAAGAAACAAAACAAATTGTTCAGCTTATCATGTTTCCATCTCATTTCTGACCATGAGAACCTCATGCACTTTTGCATCAAACAAAATTCACTACAGGATCAGAGTCCCTGTTTTTTTTTTTTAAAGTGACAGGTCACAAACTTCTTCCAGAAGGCAACTGGGAAAAAGGGAATGGAAAAAGTCCAAAAGAGCACAGAGAACTTCACTCTTTCTTAGGTAAGAAAACATTAATAAATGTACAGTAATAATAAAAAATATTAATAACTTTATTTTACTATTATTTGATGCATTTCATAAAACACAATTCTACTCTTCTTCAGAAAGGTTGTCCAAACTATTCCAGGTTGTCCACCTTACGTGTTACAGACACACTTCTCAGGAAAGCAAAAACACAAGAGCACTAACAGCCTATTACTGTACAACCTACAGTATGTATTGTCCTTTGGGGAGACCTATAGATGACCCCATTTGAGAACAAGATTTTCTTTCTTTCGCTGTTACCTAGCAGTAATACATAACTTCCTTAGAGGAAAAGGACTCCTAGCTAGATTATTAAATGGCTTTCCAGGCACTTATCATGGTAAGACTTGCCAAAACTTAATATAATTGCAGCTTCTGAATTTAGACTAAATTTTGCTAGCATTTTAGAAGCAAGTGTCAGATTTATTTGTTTTGAAAGATGGAAGAGGCATCAGAACAACGTCCATGGGACAGCAAATCTCCCTTCCTACTTATCTCTGTAATGACCCATATACTGCTTTTGGTTTTCCTTTTAATTGCTGCAATTTTAATAGTCAGAATGCACAAACCTATATCTAGTCATAAACTTTAATTAGAACTCTGTTGAAATAACAGAATTTCAAATAAATTATGCTAAATAATGAGGAAGTTAAATGATTCTACACTGAGCCACTGACTTCTTGGCATCTATTTAAGTGCCTGAAGGAGTGCTTATATTGCCTCTGACAGTTTCATTTAAAGCAACCCAAATCGTAAGCCCCTAAAATTTTAAGGAAATAGCAAGAACTACACCCGAACTCCCAGGGAAAGGCTGAGGAGTAAACTTCTCACCCATTAAGAGAACACAATGATGATATTTAAAACCACAGTAGAAAGACTTTCAGGACTAGCAACTACAGTAACAATTTTTGTTCTTTTGGGTTTTCCTCCTCTCCCTGCTCACATACTGTGTTTTGGGTGCTATTTTTCTCTAAAAATTAAGTTAATTTTAAGATGTGAAAACCAGTGCTCCACCACATGGACGTCCAGGAACAGGAGAAAAAAAAAGTAAAAAAAAGAAGTGAGGAGACAAAAAGGTTTTTTGGGGAACCATAAAATGCGTAAAATGCAATTACCATTGTTCTTACCATCTATAACTCACAGATACCTGGGACAGTACCTACTAGAAAACAGTACTCACATCAATAAGTTAACAATTATGGGATGCAGACAATGCATTCCCAGATTGCTTTTAAGTATGAAAAGACCTGTCATGAACCCATTTTTGGACTTAATACAAGAAGGATAAACAAGTAGTAGAACAATCTCAAGTCTCTGTACACTGATGAGTCTCAGTCTCTGGTGAACACAAAAGCAATAGCCATAGATTCTAATTAATGATAATTCAGATGTTTCAGAGTGAAACGTGTTTAGACAAAAGCACAAGAGGCCACAGTTCAAAGTCTGAGCTTTCCAACAAAAAAAAAATGCTTGCTTTTTACCGCACTTCTTAGTTAATATTTTCACATTTTTGCAAAATACTTTTGTAGCAGATACATAACATCAACTGAAAAATAAATCCTACCTGTTTCCTCTTTTCAGGTGGAAGGGATGGATCCCCATCCTACAAATAAATAAGACAAATTTTATTGACAACTTATTTCTGAGGTCAACAACTCTATTAACATGGTGGATCAAATTTTAAAACATACAGCATACCTAAAATGTTATCAAAAATGTTTCTAAAATACTGCATCTTGATTAATACCAGTAGTATTAATTTCAACTCCAGAAATTGTCTAAGGCTGAAGATTTGTTTACATTTCTAGAACAGCAGGTCATTACAAATTTATGTTGCATTATTTTTCATAACGGTACATTAAGTTGCTGGGGAATAATAATACTGCAGTCAGTTTTTAAATGGAATTATGACTGAAACTAATTTCCTCAAAGCACACATTGTCTTTCTGTGTCTTATATAACAGGCACTACCTCATCAATGCGGAACAAATGAGTAATAATATGATCAGGGCTGTACAAGTGCGGGACTACTGTAAACAAGTACCTAAACGTTTTTACAGCTCCCATTATGGACTTCTTTTGATTTTCTTTTGAGGTTGACTCTTGTCCCCCAGTTATACAGTATCCATAAAGAACAACCTACAATCAACTCCCGATACTTCTTCTTCAGAGACTGGTGTCGTTCCCGCAATTGGTTGGCCATAAGCTTGTACTGGTCTCTTTCTTGCTGACAGGTGTCCAGCTCTTTGGAAAGGATTAGCAGTGCCTCCTTTTTACTTTCAAGCTTCCTTTTACACACCAGATACTGAAGACGAGAGAAAAAAATAAAATAATAATGGTTACAAGCCATTTCTACCCTAGCCAATACTGGATTCAGGAGTCTCAAGTTCTCCTCTGAAATGACGGAGGAAGACTCTCTGCACGAGATCAAAGTGTTCCACAAGTCATTCATCTTAGCTTATTAGTAACAATCATAGGAAAGAAATCCACTGTGTAAGAAGCCTGAAATCCATTTATAAGGCCACATGCTTGCCTGACCACGGTGAGTTAGAAAAAGCAAGCAGTTCAAGTTTCTCCTCTTTTTCCTCATATGCAACAGTATGAGGGACTTCACAATTTGACCTGCAGCCCTGGGAAGGCTGCTGGAAGGAAGAAGCCTTTGCAAACTCCCTTTTCTACTTGTGTCCACAATACCCAGCTCTTAGCAACCAGCCCGGCCCACCTCATTCCCTCCTGTTCCTCCCCACTACCGGCTGTTTCCTCTGGGCTCAGCCTTCCACCTGGACAGTGAAACAGGACTGTGTTGCAGCAGAAGTAGCAGCATGAGCGACAATCAAAATTTACATTGAGTCAAAACAATTACAGTGTGATACCCTATCAATATAGGTAAAGGAAACTAATTTAGCTGTGACACATGCTTGAGTCAAAAGAATGTGAAATAATGCAGGCCTACTGCAAGCATCTAAATAGAGAGGGAAGGGAGAGCTGAGCCTTCCTCTCCAGCCATGGCCTCTTAGGCGTAGGGGCTCATGTACAAAGCAAAGCACAACTTGTAAATCTTTGCTGTTCTGCATTACTCCGATATGCTTCATTGCCTTTCCCCACCGAGAGGAAGAAAGAGTAATGTGTACATCACTCTTTCCTGCAGTGGCTGAATTCTACCCATCAAAAGTTCCAGGCAACTTTTTTCACTTAACGTGATGTTCAATCAGCAGATTCTTCTTGCCCATCACTTGACACTGCCCATGCTAAAGCATATATTTCTATTTCTGATGTTACTCACACGAGACGTGGCACTAAATACTTTCTGAATGTGCTCCACCAGAGACTAAATATCACAGCAGTCATGAAAACAATTTATAGTTTCATTATATACTCTGACAAGAATACTTTGTCATTATGGGCTCTTGCACAAAGTAAGAGCATCAGCACTTCCATACTGTTCAAGTCAGTGCAGTTCTTTGGGACAAAAATCATTATTCGTATGTGCTAGTCGCTTGGAATTGACTTTGTTAACCTCAATTGCAAGTCAATGAGAAAGGGAAAAGCAAGTTTGGTATATTAGTGCCGCCAACCTCTTCCAAAAATGGTAAATGCTTACCTGCAAAAAAAGCAGGAAGGGAATGAGAAAAGCAATTCCAAGAAGGATTTGAACTCTCAAAAAGGACACTTCCACCTTGGATTAATTTTATTTCTGGCACTATTGAAGTTGAAATCCTGCCATAAATTTTCTGGATTATGATGCCTTGGCATCAACAAAGGCAACTGAACCTATGTACTTATGTCCTTACTGATACCTTACATAGATGTTAAGTCCCCTAATAAAGCACTGAAAGGTATCAGAAGCTAAATTTTAATATTGGCAGCCAGTGATTACAGTGACATAGTAAACTCCTTCAAACCTAATAAAATAATTCCTTCTCTTACAGGGAAATATGTTAGCTCTGACAATCTCTCTGCTTTTTTCCAGACTCATGCCTAAGTCAGTTCTAAAATATGCCTCCACTTCACTGTTCTCAAATCCTAACAATCTGACACAAGTAAAAGCAAACCTCACAATCACTTCAGAAAAAAATCAACACTCCAAACCTCTGAACCAAGTAGCTTGTCCTGTTCCTTTAACCACCAGGAAGAATGAAGCAAATGCCTACGTGGAATGTACACAATGGAAGGGGAACAAAGCCAAACATCTCGCCGTCCAATCAGCAGGTGCCTCTGAGCCCTATGACACAGTGTATGAGGGTTGGAAGCTAACTGGAGTATGTGGATAAGACTACAAAAAAGTAGTACTTTTTCGTGAGGGTGGTGAGGCACTGGCACAGGTTGCCCAGCAAAGTCATGGCCGTGTTCAAGGCAGGCTGGATGGGAATTCGGGCAACCTGGGCTAGTGGAGGGTGTCCCTGTCCATGGAAGGGGTTGGAACTAGATGATCTTCGAGGTCCCTTCCAACTCAAAACATTCCAGGGCTCTATCATAAAACTTAACAGGCAGCATATGCAGACCCAGTGCTAAATAAATCTTGCTTGTGCCATGAGTCACAGTCCTCCACAAAGGACATACTCAAAGCATCACTCGTGGAGGAAAGGGAATTCTCCATTATCTATTAGGTTGAGGACAACAAACCACAAAGAGATTGTGGGGACAGTTCTGTTCCAGGTCCAAATGAAAAGGAACAACGATCTCCTTGATAAAGTGTTCTTTAACTTGATGTATTATATACTGATGATGTGCCATTCAGAAGGAAAGGTCCTTACATCTCTCCTCAATACACTGTTTGGATTTTATTATAAAAAATGACTACCTAGAAGATCTTTTGAAGTCATTTATGCCTTTTGCATATACTGACTTTCCCAAATTAAGGTGATAAAAGAAGTAGTAATGTATAGTAACTTGTTTCTGTGGGCTTATGACACAAGAAACTATAAAGCCACAGCACCTCTATGGAATCTGATTATTCAACAGAGCTGTGTTTCCAATTCCTGTTACAATTTTTGAAGGAAAAATAAATTAGACAAGGACAGAACTCAAAGTGGTTATTCAATATATATGCTTCTGAATGTCAGGGGGTTTTTTAAAAAGAAAAAAGTAGTACCAATAATGGCCATAAACTGGCCTAGGAAATACACACCAGAAATGGATTCTACTCTGGGAAACAAGTGAGTCCCACCAACAATTTCCCATATATGGACAAATAAGTGCAGCAAACTGGCATACTGTCAAAAGGAACAGGGGAGTCTAAGAGTCTTTTTGGAGCAACACAATACAAGCAATAAGAAAAAAATTCTTATATAGCATGAGCAAAAGCATTCAATATATGCCTGTAGCATTCATATTGAGATTTCTTCCTCCACAGCTGAAGGAAAGCCTATGTCTCACATACTGTCTATCAGTGAGACAAACAAGTGAATTCTGTTATGCACTCTAGTTACCACAAAATGTTCTTATTGTCTTTTGTTTCTTTCTAAATTCATGTTCCAAAATAATCTTTGAGTTTAAAAAACGAAGTTAAGCCACAAACCATCTGCCATACTTTCAATCTAAAAGCTACAACGTACAACTTTTCATATCTGTCTGGTGACTTTTATCTACCAATTCACTGTTATCTGCAATAAAGCAAATTATAATTGCTACATGGAAGATCATAATAATTAAAGGAATATATATGACATCCTACATTACTGCCTGAACTGCTTTACAGCCAGATAACTACTTTAGTGAAATCGAGTAAAAAGAGACTGACATTACAGGAGAGTGTAGCTGCTCCAAGGTGACCCTCTACATCGAACACTTACTGTTTGTCCATTGCTATTTTTAGTGACAAATCTGGATAGATCTCATTAACGACGCCGTAGACATGGTCTAATAATCTGATGAAGCTGGGACACTGTCAAGGTTTTAGACTTTCTATTTTTAAACAAACAAACATACTGAATTCCTATCACAAAATAATTTATTTTAGATTTGTACAAATTACTGGCCTATACTTGGGTATTTAATAGCAATTAGTCCCAAGAAGGAAAATACCTCATTTTCTAAGGTCAGAGGTAGATACACTATCTCCAAACTGTGCTTTGGAATTACTGCAGAGCATATCCTGTGTTCTCTCACTGCTCCAGGACCTAGTGTACTCCCAAATGTTGATGGGCCATCTCACTGTACATCAGCCTAGAAACCTGTCCGCCACCATGCTCTCAGAGGAACCACTGAACTCTACTCAGCATCTTTCGGGCAAGAGATCCAACTGCTGCTGAACTGCCTGAAGTTTTATCAAATTCCTCCTCACTGCATTCTTGGAGGCAACTTTATTGTGGAAATGGCAAACTAGAGAGTCACAAAATGCATTGCAACATCACTCTACAGGGTGTTTTTGGACTGTATTACAGTAACATTGCTCCCCTTGACTGTTCAGAGGGATTTTATCCCATCTAAACTGTTTGACTTATCTGAAAGAGTCAAGCACTCAAATGCAGAGAAATACACAATTACTGACCATTTGCCCATCATCTAATCTCATGTCTCCATCTCCATTTAAATTTAAGACACTGCAGTGTCCTTGGCTTTATCACAAAAATCAACCCTGCTTTTCCTCCTACCCAGTGCTTGCTTCACTAGGTACCTCCTGACCACTGAAACACAAAGCAGGCTGGTATTGTGTACTGATGATGTGACACAAGCAGCTCCCCAGAACACCACATCTCGTCTTGATGACATTACATAAACCTCACCATCTTCACCAGTCATTTAGGAGTTATTATTTGATCAGTCAAAATAACACTATTTTGCAATGTGGCCCACACGTAAGCCTTGTGTGCTGTGCACCAGATTACACTATTAATGTCTCCATGTTTGTTCCTCAACATGGGGATGTACCTGGAACACAGAAACATGAGAAGCAGACACTTGTTCTGTTGCCGGAAAGCTCAGCATGCAGGTCTTTGTAGTACCTCTCCCAGAGCTCTGAGAACTTTGGAGAGCAGTATGTCACAGTGCCAGCTCTCTTAGCATTTCCACTCCTTTTTCCAAATTACAAAGCCATTACAATGCCAACCCAATCACCTAGGGACCTCAGAGCATCCGCTCCACTTTGTTCTTCCCTACAGCCACTGGCACTTGTCCACATTTAGAAAAGCAGGGAAATTAGTGGCTCCATGTCGGGTCCCCCCCCAAGTAGGTTTGCTGAATTACATTTCACACTCTGTTTGAAAAAGCAATATGACAGGAAGTTACAGAGATACTAAAAACGTGAAAATCTCACTGACTTTCCTTCCTCTCCTCTCGTCCACATAACAAAAATCGTGCAACAAATGGGAAAGGTGTGCTCTGCCACTTAAAAGCAGGTTAGGTTTCTCACTCTTACTCAGAATTCATCTCCGGAATATTTAGCTATTTCAACAAGAGCTACTGCTCAATAGTTGTGTGTTTGATAAAAATTCCCCCAAATTCTTTTGCTAAGTTGGCAATTACTAGTCAAGGGAGCTAAGCTTGGAGTACAAGTGTTATCACTTCCCTCTGTGGTGCTGAAGACCATACACAGTTAATAATCAAGAAATAGCCTCTTGAGAACAAGAAATTAAATGAAACTGAATTTCTTCAAACTAATTTTAGGAGGCACGGTCACAGAGGGGTTGCTGTAAATAGCATACAGTAAATACTCTAATGTGTGGGAGGTGACAAGGGAAAGAGAAGCATCTTGACACTGGATTTAATTCTATATATTGGCAAATCTGGGTAAGAAGCTACCAGAAAGGACGGAGGACAACCCCTCTAGTCTTACGGTGTTTCCTAGGCAACCTTTCTTAATTCCAATGGAAGACACCACCAAAAGCACACATTCTCCAATGAGGACTACTGCCAACTCTGAATGAAGAGGATGGAAGCACACTCACCAACTTCAGCAGAAAGGAGACCAAACCCAGGGAAGTCAGCTGTCTAAAGCAAGGACAGAGGTGGTCTTGCAGGTTATGCAAAAGTGGCTTTTTCCCCCTACTTGCACAGTTCAACTCATCCCACTGCCCCAAAATCATGCTACCACCTACTCCTTCCTTCATCACTGATTTGGTCATCATCCTTAGATCAAATGGTTCCAAGACAGATTACATGGAATTCAGGCAAAAACTGAAATCACACCTTTGTCCATAGCAGAACATACAAAGTTGAAAGTTTCTACAACCTTTCCAAAACAAGTCCCCAACCACCCCGGAACAAAACTCATACACTGTGTTTATCACTTGTACCCATGGGATTTAGTTATGTGTCATCTCCCTCACAGAGAGAGAAAAACTGAGCCACTAAGGAGTTGACTCATATGAGTTCATGTTGAAGTCAACAGCTTCGCCTATCCATAAACAGGGCTGTCAGGCTGAGCAGTAAGTATGGACATTCAAAAACACTTAAAAGCAAACAAACAAAACTCTGCAACCAAGATTTTGGTGACCAAAATTATTTTCAATAACTCTGCTCTTTTGAGTGAAGAATACAGCATAACTACCTTTCTAGCTGCACTACTAATAGTTCCAGAACAACTAATAACCATCATACTTTCTTCTGTCCATCCTCTTCCAGGTGGGAGAAGTGCTTTATTTACACCAAGGATTTTTAAATTTTTTTTTAATGAAACATCCAAAGGCATATTCAAAGGAATGGCTGTACTTGGGAATATTATTTTGCAGTTTATGAAGATCATCTGTTTCTGGAGGACTTAGACCAACATCTCAGTCCAGACAGCAAGAAAATTCTTGCTATGGGTCAGTTTCTTTTGTGTCAAACAAGCAGTTATTGCCCAGGTCATCAACCTACAGCTTTAACAGGCTTTCATACATCCTAAACACAGGCACCCACTGAGGTAAATGCTACACAAAAACCTGAATTCTCAGCAAAAATTACATGGTAACCCAGCAGAGTACGTTTTATATATATTCATCCACCACCAATACTTGAACTCATCTAAAGAACAGGGAAAGCATATGCAGATTCTTAGTCCTGAAGTTTGTTCTTCTGCATTCAGTTTGCAAGACTATCAATGGAAACAATGACTTCCTGCACCTTCAGTATTTGCTAAGTTGGCTTTGTCCCAGTATCCTTCCTACGTCACCCTATTCAGAGTTAAAGAACGTTCAAGGTGCAGAGATTGTTCAGCATACCAGCTGCACACTAGGCATGAAATGCATGTGGATGTAGAATAAGTCAAGAGGTGCATAAACAGGGAGGCAAAAGAACAAGCAAGAAGTAAGTGATGAGCATAACAAAAGCTGAGAGGTATGGGAAAAGAGTACAGAGTGAAAGGCACTGAAATGGAACAGAAGCGAAAAGGCAAAAAAACAGTAATAACAGAAAAAGACTTGAACACACCAAAAACCCCCCATTTTATCTAGTGAAGAATGAAAAGCACACAGCTGTGTGTACAAACGTTTGTGTGTGGGTAACACCCAAGCGTACATCCTACCAGCTTCCTTAACGTCTGCAATACCAGACTTTTAACAATATCAGAGTTGCTTTGACAAGCATTTCAGTTACTCCTAGCTTTTGAACTTGGTCACTAAGCTTGTGGATACGAAAAAGAATACGACCGTGGATCTGAACACACCAGCTTCTGGTCTTACACCACAATTTTTACCCCAATCTATGTTTTAACTGTTCAGCATCAGCAACGTGAGAGTGTTTGTTTAGAATTACCATGACTTTTCCTGCCTACCTTGTATTTTGAAAACACTTCAAAATGTCTGCAACATGCTTAAGGAACAAAATTTAAATTACCTAGCGGTTACTAAAGCTGAGAGGCCTGAAGCAGCTCTGTACCACTGACAGATAGAATAATCTGGAAAAACTTACTACAAGTTACAGCCACTTTCTCACAGACCCATTAGGATGTTGGAGTTAATGGGTAAGTCACACAAAGTTAATAACAGCAGCCAAAGGAAGAGGAAGGTAAAAAAGAAAAGCCTATAACCTGACAGCATGAGCTACAGACTTCATGCAGAAAAACAGACTGTAAGCCTGCTGTGGGAACAGAGAGAAAGGAAGGAAATATGGAATATAAATCCATAGGCCTCTAACTGTTTCTGGGAAAAAAAATTATTTGTAAGAATGTAGTTCAGCACGGTCATTACACTTTGCTATAATGAAGAAGCTTCTAAACCAGAAATAAGTGATCAATATCAAAGCCAAGTTTTTAGATTAAATCATATCAAAAGTAAAAAAGTTCCAAAGTAATTCTAAAGAACATTTCTTTTGAACATGCCTCATGAAGTGCCCTTCTCTCTCTTACTCTTCCCCACCATGTGACACCACCACCATACCTCCACCACCCAAATAAAACTCCGTTTGGCAAATGAGATGTCAGGGGCAACACCACACTGTCAGGATACTACTAGAAGTACACTTTTGACTTTCTTCTGCATTATTCTGTGCACTTGCAAGTGCCGTGTGCTCCAATTCTAGCACAGATCTGAGCCCACACAAACTCCCATGGAAATCACCAGAAGCAGCAGGTTCAGGACCCTGAACTCATCTATCTTTTTTGACAGGTCAGAGACTTAAGCCATGGTAACACAACATAAAGGAGGCAAAGCCTTCCTGCTATCAGAGGAATTTTACCCGTGCATCGTACTCTATGACAGCAGACTCAGGTTGATCTAGGCACTCATGCCATTTGCACAAAAGTTCTGTTTGCTAGCTGTAAACACAAAAATACTATTTTTATACTAATGCAAAATTAATGCACTATGCAATGCAAAAATCAGCATGCTTATCTCCTTCAAGCTTCTCCATTCTGCCGATTAGACAGATTTGACTTTGGTGGCATTACTTTAAATTACACTAACCCCAAGTTGTTTGGAGTTTGGTGACTTACCCTACATGATAACGTGTACCTGTAAACACTGGATCTTTATTATATAGGTAATAACATTTTGTATTCTTGTATGCTGAAAATCCTCCACCTGTTGCAGCTCTCGACCACTGTGCTACTACAGATTTTTCTCCCACTTTAAGAACGTCACCGTGGGTCTCCAGACCCTTCAACCTGTGATTCAAGTAAAGTAATAAAACAAAGCATACGCCGGAGGAGCGAACTCAAGGAAGCAGACCCACGGCCCAGCCGCCGCAGGGCTGGAGTCCTGCCGGACCTTCCTGCGAGCCGGCAGCAGTGCCCGCCCGAGGCCTCAGCCCCTCGCTAGATTCCTGGCCAGTTCAAGGCTGCAGCAGGCTCGGTACCTAGAGCCCCTTTCCTGGCAGCCCCGCGGCAGTTCAGTCACGCAAGGGGTTCACAGGGCTCGCTGCCAGTACGCAGCAGCCGCGCAGGGGGCCGGCGGCGTGAGGGGGGTTCGCAGCAGGGCTGTGCCACACACCAGACGTGGCCCTACAGCTCAGCCTCGCCAGGCTACAGCTCAACATCCCCCGCCGGCTCCACCTGCTTTCCTTCCCTCCGCGGGGTCAGGGTCCCTCGGTCCCGAGCAGGCCGGGGTCCCCTCCCACCTACCCTCGCCCTGACAGTTTCTCCAAGGAGCGGGGCACCATCGGAGCGCCGCAGCGGGGCGGGTCCCCCTGCCCCTCGCCCCCGGCGGCCCTGGGAAGGCGAGTGCGCGGCGGCCAGGCCGCACTGCCGAAGGCCCGCGGCTGCCCCCGCCCCTCCGCCTCACCTCGCTCACCAGCCCCTGCCAGTCGCTCTCGCTGCGGTGGGAGCTCATGGCTCCGGCAGG
>VZTU01013839.1:101163-149063 GCA_013400835.1 Zapornia atra
CTAGCGCGGCGCAGGCCGCGCGGCGCTGCCCGGCCCAGCCCCCGCGGCGAAGCTCCCCGTCGGAGCCGGGCAGGGCCGTGGTGCGTGGGCAGGAAGGCCGGCCCGCGGGGAGAGCGGGGACACGCCACAGCTGCGCGGTGGTGCACCTGTCTTCGAGTGGCACCTGCCTAGGGCTGCGCAGGGAGTGCTGTCTGGGCCGCGCTGCCCGGGGAAGGGACCTTTCTCCTGCGCCCTCCTCTGAAATAACAGCAGGGCCCTGCTACCATAGGCGCCAGGGGATGGTACTGCAGTGCAGACTTTAAATATACGTAATAAAATCCCCTCAAATTATGTATACACATTGTAGGTGTGAAGTAAGACACAGCAGAAGGACAGAGAGGTAGGAAACCGTTTTCTGAAAACATGGTACTAGAACACTGCCCACTTTGGGCACAGGTCTCTTGCACTCAGCTCACAGAGGTGCAAATGGCACAACTTCCCAGCACTTGGTACGGCTTTTTTATTCCCCCATTAGTACAGATGTCCCTCCATCAGCACTGAAACCCAAGCATGCTGCCCACACCATGCCCAACGCCCCTCCAGATACCTCTGCTCCAGCTGTACACGCCGCAGCCAGAGCCGCTGCAGCCAGGGTCACTGCATGGTCCCCACTGACCAGGTCTACCCCGAAGCATGTTAAGTGTGATCTTTGTTACTCTCCTAACACAGCAAGCGCTCACAGGGCTTAACATTTTCCCATTGAGTCTGAGTGCGATTGCATGGACTATCCAAGCCGTTCAACCCACAATTAGTCTTTGTTTTAAATAACTAATGGTGCAAGACCACACTATACATTATGCCTGTATCATTCTTAGCCACAATGTCCCCATTGTTAAGATTTACCAGTGATTTGGCATCTAGGCACAGTGTCGTCCTGTTATCTAAAACATCCTCCTTCCACAACTTCACCTGCCTTCAAGCAGGTGATGGCTTGGCCTCACCACTGACATTTCTGTTCCAGGTGCTTAATTAACAACTTATATGGGAAGAAACATCTAAACCCAACAACTATTTGAATGTAAGATTATCAAGTTTAATAAATAGTTATTTCCATATATATATATATATATATATATAAAAAGACCAGCTACCTTTGCTGTGGAACTTTAGTTTGATAAAGGTAGATACAGAATTCAGACATTTTGCCTGCAATTTATAAAACAAACTTAGACATTTTCTCCAAATTAGAGCCCATGTCCTCCTCAGTTGCCTGTTGCTCATCTCCATAACTCTCCGTATAACTTTAGTGCTTTAGAGGGTACATTTGTCTTTCCTCTTTCTTCATATTTTTCTGTGGTTTACGTTGTCCTGTGTGATGTATCATCATCCTGCATGTCCTTGCAGGCTTCTTGGCAAACTATTGCTGAAAACAGCATCTTGTTTGCAGAGACAAATAGCAAATAATGAAAGTTAAATGAATAAGAACTATAATTGAAACCCACTGATTAAAAGAATCACGAATTATTTTAAAAACACCATCATTTTCATAGTATTGTTGATAAAACCATACAACTGCTAGTGTAGCTGAACCAAACCATCTTTTTTCTAGTTCTGCTTCTCATCTGGAGAATTTCTCGGGGTTTTTTGTCTTTTAGCACCTCAGGCTCTGAATGCTCTTGCAGAAAGAGCTCCGCTTGCAAGAAAGATAACCCTCTAACAACCCTCATTTTTTTTGAGGGATGTCACTCATTTTAATCCCAAAGCTTCTTGCAGTCCCCACAAACATAAGGTTTTAATTTTTATTGATGATAATTATTCAAATTAGAAGTAAATATTCATGAAAGAGAGGTTATTAAAACAAAAGGAACTCTCAGTGTTTCCAGCTCTTATGATTTTATCAAAATTCTGATGAGAGCTGGTGTTTTTCAGAAAGCCCAAGCTCTTGGATGAAAATAACCAATTTCTTTTGAAGTAAAACAAAGATTCAAGGGAATAAATAAAAAATAAGCTGAAATGTGCCTTGAGTACGCTTGATAGGATCAGAAAGGAAATGAAAGAACCCAAATATGTATTTTTAACTCATTGCCATTAGCACCTGATATCAAGCCTTTTGGCAGCTTCTTCAGCTTTCCTGATCCTCTCTGTCTTACAGGTGGTTACTGCAACGCTCCTATGGAACTGTCCTGCTGGGACCAGGGAACTCTGTTAGCTTTTAGGCAGACACATACTGAGATATGGACAAACAAGTCAAGAAGAAAATGACAGAAGTACTGTCACCCCTACTTCATAAATGGGAAACTGAAGAGAAGTGATTCCCTTGCCCAAGAAAAGCAGTTTTGAATATAACAAGTAAGAAAATTCTGGTGTTTCAGGAGTACCAACCACTGCTTTCATTATAAAATTAATGAGGCATCTTGATTTTTCTCCTACCTGCTGCAGTAACTGCCTTTGCATTGTCACCTTGCCAGCATCAGAAGAATAGAGTATTGTCATTGAACTCTGAGGAAAAAAATAATCTCTCAACCTTCTTCTTCAGCTACCATCCTGTTGTATTTGTCTCTAGATTTCTTATCTTCTTTGCTTTCTTCCTCTATACGTTCAACTAGATAATCTTACTGGCTTCTAGTGTTTCATCTCCCTTCTCTGCAGTTCTGCTTTGTGATCAATCTTTCCCTTGGTATCTTGAGTTCATCTGTCTTTTCACCAGACTACCCTCCACTTCTCTGGGTATTTCCTACATTTCATTAAGAAGGCTCTAGGCTTTCTAAAAGCACCTTTTTTTTTTCTTTTTTTTTTTTTTGCCTGGACAAATTACATATTCAGAATCACTTCCAAGCTACCATGGCTCTTTGATGCAACTACTCAGGTAAACACATGCAGGAGAATTAACCAATGGTTTTCACTTGTAGGCGATTTAATCGACAGTTTGAAAACACAGCTTTCAGAAATCACTGTCTTTTTCAGACATTAGGAAAGAAAACAACCCATTTTTCTATCCACAGGTAAACCAACGAATGGATCACTTCAAATTTTGCTGCTTATTTTTGTCAGCATCTGTCTACTGCACTAACATGATCATTACATCCATGTCCAACTCTGAAGAAATATATGATTAAAAAGCCATTGTAAATCCTTAAGATCTGGACGGGCTACATAATTGAAATGTAATGAAAACATGTAGTGCTTGTCCTCTGAAGGATGATTCAATCTGACTTTCCACAGATGTTTCAGGGTTCCATTTAATCAGGCTTTAAATACCTCTGAATGAGGCTATAACCTATTGCAGATAAAACATCCACTTTAGTTCCTTTGGTAATTTATATCTGCATTATTCTAGTTCACATCCTTGCTAATATGATGATGGATAAATACACGATGGCACTCTCATCACACATTTTTGGATGAAGCATCCTATGTTTGGGGCAGGCAGTACTATTACTTTTGGTGTTTATCTGTCCCTGTTTGTTTTCTTTCCTTTGCTTTTGCCTTTGCTTGTCAGAGACTGCTTCTTGTCCATTTATATTCCAGCTGTGCCTTCTCAATTTTCTCAGGTTCACCACTGGTTTCACTATCCTGTATCAGCTCTTCTACTTCACATGCATGCTCCGTCAGCGGGACAATATGATCTGCAGATCAGAAGCAGTTTAGCAGTTATTCATTTATGTTGAATCCTTTTGTACCCAGCCAAGTCCGTGAAGGACACATCTTAGGCAAACAACAAAGATCTTTAAAGCGATGGTGTTTCTTTTTTTCCTCTTCAGCAGTTACAGACCTTCAACGTAGTGTATTCCTTTGTGTATTAGGTGCTGTGTGTGACATTAAAATTTGAGACAGTATTTCTTTCCCTTTTTTTTTTTTTAAAAAAAAAAAGCTATTGTATGACTGTTAGCTGATTCAACCGGATACTGGAGTTCAGAGTTGAGTAGCTCTCTTCTCTACAGAGAGAGTGGAAAAAAGGGAATTTGAGGGAAGAGGCAGGAACTGTCCATGATCTGCATGAGCCAGCTCTGGGAAGGAGCTAGGTGCTGAGGTTTGGCCAAGGGATGGAAAGGAAAAACTGTGCAAAGCAGCATTCAGGTGGGAGGAGTGCAGGTTGGGTGGGATGCTTGTGGAAAGAATTGAGGGGAAAACTGTCATGTCATGGAGCAGAAGAGAGACTGCAAGTTTGAAAACAGACTGATTTTGAAAATTAATGACCACATATAAGCAAAAGAACAGTCCTAACTTTGAGGTTTTCTGAGTGATTGAGACTCCTAAATCGATAGTGTTGTCTTGTATAGATTTTCTAGTAGTACTGAGTTACCTGTAACTTCATATGTAAGTGCTTTGAGTGGTTTTGTGTTAAAGGTTGTTTTCTCTTCTTGCCTGGAGACAACTTCAGCCAGCCTTAGGTAACACAGGGGGTTTCCATGAAAAACAGCTGGTCAGGTCCCTCCCAGGTAGCTGTGGCTGCAATGCTCAGAGAATGTGTAGGATGGAGGGCACAGGTGTTTGAGCAGGTCACCACCCCTTAGCTACTGCTAGTAAACACTCACTATACAGAACTGCTCAGTTCAGATGTGCTCTTGCAAGGACGTACTGAGCCTGACACCAAGCATGGGTTTCAGGGAAGTCCCTTAAAACCACCAGGCTATGGATGAGGCTCTGGAAGATGCTGGGGGAAGTTAAATTCCAAACTGGCCAAGAAAGCTCAAAACTCTTCAAGAGCAACTGTGAAATTAGTCAGTTTCATCTAAGCTGTATTTTAAAAGTCTGGGACTCTCGTCTCTGCTAGCAATACTGGATAACTGTGTAGGCATTAGGAGTAAGTTTACCAGCAGAATTTGTGGCTCTTTTTCCCCTCACTGTAAGAATAAGGAACACTCAGCAGGACCTAGAATAGTAAAAAAGAAAAGAGAAAAAAAAAAAGAAGTGCCAAATCTCAGAGCCTGTTTTAAGACCTTGTCATTACAATTGAATATAGAGTTAATGTAAATGAATTCTGTTTTCCCAGAGGCATCAAACTCCTCCTGTCAAGACAGTCTCTCAGGAGAGACTGGAGAGTCTCTTGCTGCCCTCCTTCTGCATTATTATTATTTCCCTTAAAATATCTTGCTATTGATGTAACTAAAAATGCAATATAAGATCAGAGAAAATATTTTGTCAAGTGACTCAGACAGGCACAACTGATGGGTACTAAGGAAACGTGTACTGCATTTCATGTTCTCCTGAGTGTGTTAGAAAAATATAAGAAATAGTTCATTATACTAAGAAATACAGGTGGGGAATTCAGACTATGTTCTGTTACTATGAATTGAAGAGTGACCTACTACTGTCATCAGATCTGACATATGAGTGGCTTTTCAGACTTGGAAGTTCATTTTTCAGCTGGTGGGGTACATCAAATCCCTGAAAGCTGTCTGACCATTGCAGAGACACTTACTGCTGTGACCGCACCAGGCTTCAGCAGCAAGACCATCACTGTACATATGTGATCAATACTCAGGAGGCTGCGAGCAAAGAATGAGGTGGAGAATACAAAGAGCAACCAGCCCAATGCTGTGCTTCCTAGTCAATTTAGAGGGAATAAAGGAAGAAAACTCACCAACCGAGAGCAGAAAAATTAAAGTGAAACAGAACTTGTTGAGAATATCACAGCAAAACAGTTTTCCACACGAAAATGTCTATTTGGTAAAAATGAAGTATCTGCTTTGGTGTACAGTTTTTCTGGATTAACAAGGAAATTTCTCATCAAACCCTGACTACACACTTTAAAACAGGCAATGGCACCATACTGAAGTTTGGCACCATACTGAAGTTTGCCTGTTTTACATCCAAATCATGCAGGCCTTTGGGACTTCAACCTCAGTCTCTTCTAAGTGAAGTTTCATGGACATTCTTTTATCTCCATGCAAGCTTCTCCAGTTGGTAAAAGCAGTTACACGTTAATTGGATCAAGGAGCTGCAGCTTGTGTTTCCTGTCAGGATATAACCTCCCTCTCTTCACATAAATACTTAGTTGCAAAAGTATAACAGCTTTAACGGAAGAAATTAGGAGATTGCTTTCTGTGCTCCAGGTTTGATTCAGATGGAAATAAACCCTGTCATTCCTCTACCCCAGGAGTCATTGGAGTAGGTGCTGTTCTAGAGTAACCACCATGTCACGTGCCCCCCACCTGCTTTATTGTATTGGTGACAATTTTACTGATGAGATTATGATCCTATTAAATTATTATTCCAGTGAAAGTAGATCTATACTTCTAATTTATTCACTGCTGCTTGCTTTACCTTTGATTTTCATATATTTTTCTTTTTTATTCCCAGTTCCTAACCATTTATTCAGCAGTAGGCAGAAATCACTGGTTGAAGTGGGTATTCTCCCTGGCCTTGCCTTGTCCTCCAGAGGCAGCTTGTAGGGACAAAAGAAAATTATGAAATAGCTCCTGAATCACAATTTACAACCAGGAGTACTGAAATGAAAGTGGAATTCAACTTGCTTGTATATGCCGTGCGTAGCTATGGTACTTCGTTTAGCCATCTGTTTCATGTCTGCCTTCTTTTGCAAGCCAGGCTCCTGAAACCTGCCGACAGGGCACAGGGGTTGGTGTGACCGTGTGCCCTAGCAATTTGGTGTGGTTAGCTGTACGCGGAGATAAGGAGCCAAAGACATTCAGATCTCTGCTGAATAGGTCAGACCCTACGTGGTTTTGCTGGAAATATTTTATCCATGAAGGGTCTTCTCCACCATGGACTTCTGTATCTTCACCAGAAGGGTTGTCAAGCACTGGAACGGGCTTCCCAGGGACATGGCTGAGTCACCATACCTGGAGGTGTTTAAAAGACCTGTAGATGTGGCGCTTAGGGACAAGGTTTTGTGGTTGGACTTAGTAGTGCTAGGTTTACAGTTGGACTCAATGGTCTTAGGGTCTTTTTCAGCCTAAGTGATTCTGTGATTCTATATCAAGATTCCCATTAACTAGAAGCATCCTTGCTTTACAGAAATATGTACATTTAAAGGCTGGAATAAGCTAATGCTTTTACCACTGGAGGTGGTGTCCAAGAGGACCATGCTATATAAGCAACTTTAGCTCTAGAAGATGTGGAGAGACCTGTGGTGAAACTTTAAATGCTACAAGGACCCTAAGTTCCCATTCCAGCTCCAAGGCATCTGACCTTTCTGCTTCAAAAGAAGCAGAAACACTACTGTCTAACAGAGCGTACTGACTAACGTGGTCCCTCTGTCTTTCCAAGTAGGATGGCAGCCACTCTCTACATGGAAGGAATAAGACTTTGGTGGAATGTTGCCAGCTTTTAGGACCCTCCTCTGAGCTTGCTATGCTCAGTCATAGTTGTTCTCAGTTCTAGACTGTTCTCAGCCTTTTTCTGAAATAAAAAGAAAAAATCCACAGAGTAAGAAAGAGAAGTCAAAGCCTGGTTAAGGAACTTCCTTGGACACTCTGCTGATAGAGAGTGCTGAGGGCACTCTCCAATTCTGCACTGTTACAGGTTTCACTAACAGCACCATGTCATTTTTCTTCACTTTAGTGGTTGGGCAGCTTCTGACACACCAGGAAAATGTATCTGTTTCAATTTGGTATTTAACAAGGTGCACAGATGGTGTTAAAAAGCAGGTAGAAGTGGTTAATCACCTGTGAATTTTAGGCATTTCTCTGCTGTCCATAGAGGACTTTAGAAGTGCATTTACTGCATGGGTTTCTCCATGATGATTTGCATTTTCATGGTTGTTTTCAATCAATCACCCCAGAGAGGCTTGCACACCTCTTCATTCCGCAGCAGTGAAGACCTGCCCATGTCCACGTTCCTAGCGCAACAAATGGCTTGGGACCTGAATCGTGTGGTATTCACCACTCGCGCTCAGGCATATCCGTACCTCATCGCACCCTGAATTGTTTCATTTTACTGACACCATCTGTTTCTTGTGCCTAAACCAATTTGTATTCCATTTCAAGAGTTGTCCCCTATGCTCGGCTTTCTGACCTTGTAAATCGATCTCCTGTACAGTCTGTAACAAACACTTTCCTGAAATCTGGATGAATTATGTCAACAATTTCATCTTTATCAATTCAGCAATGCATTGAAATGACCCTAATACATTTGTCATACATGATTTTCTTTTAACAGAACCACACAGCTTTTCCTTTACTAAATCACATCCCTAACCGAATTGTAATCTTCTTCCTTATGAATGTTTCCATTATCTTGCTTACCATTACAGTCAGTCTTACAAGTCTGTATTTTCTTGGGTCTTCCCAGTGTCTCTTTCTGACAGCTCGACGGTGAAGTGCATTTCAGGTAAATATCATTGATATGCTCTTTAAAGGAAGAAGAAGGAAAAAAAATTAAAACCTAGTAAAATATACTCCTGGTGTTCAATAGTAGTTTTAGAAATTCACTGAAATGAATGGAGAATAAAGGAGGATTTCTTTATTGCTGGCAGTTAGTGGCATTGATGGATCATGGCATAGCCATTCTCAGTATGGCCAGATAATTTCACTGTATAGAATTTTATATAGCTACAGCTAAAATTCAATGAACTGATTCAGAAGGTTCAGGATAAACTATAACAATAAGTTAAGCCCTTAAATCGATTTGGTATTTTAAAAGGATAGGGAGCAGCAAGATGTCATCTTCCTTCACAGATGTAACTTTAACTGGAACTGTAAATCCAAAGCAGAGTATTGGGGGATAAGGGTATATAATGTGTGATTTAAGACCCATCCTGGAAATCAGTGAGGATTTGAGTACACCAACTCTAAAACATAATCGGAGCGTTATAAGAGTCCATCCAGAAAGTTAGGAGGATATTTTTTTAGAAGAATAAAGATAAATTTCATATCTTAAAGAGGCTATTTTTGAAGAGTGCTAGGCAAGATGAGAAAAGAAATGACTGTGAAAGAAGCACCAGAGCAGCAGAGGCATAGATAACCACTCATCCTACTATCCTCTCAAGATATGAGCTGGGGATGATTTCTATCAATGACTTCCAAATATAACATTATTCAGCTTTCATTATGTTGTCAATCTAATTTGAATGTAAGTTATTCAGAGCACGTGGCTGTTTTGCCTTTGTGTTTGCCTGTAAAGCGCTGTGCATCCCAAACCAGGAAAAAAGGAAAGCATTCTTGGATTAGAGGAGATAACGTCCTCATTGAAAGTCCTGCATGCAAATGCTTGTTTTCTAATCACTTTTGCAAAACCTGCCCCTGCTATACCACACAGAGCAGTTCCTCTTCAAAGGAAGAAGAATTGCAGCTTTTTTATACTAACCCTGAACAGTCTCTCCACTTACGAGGAATGGGAAAAACTCCTGACAATTTACATTATTTTCTGGGGAGAAAGCTCCTGAATTCCTAAGATTTGGCTTTCCTGGTTATATTAAAGTTCAGAGATCTCTCAGTATTGACCAAACTCCATGTTTGAGATTAAATCCTGGCTTCATACTGAAGGGAAATAGAGTTTTTTCACTGACATTAGTGAGGCCAGGGTTTCAGTCCTGCCTTTTGAGACAGGAGTTAGAAAAGTTTTTGCATGCTGAGGCATGGTTACATCAGAGTTGAGGGCAGTAGAGATAGCCCACAAGTAATACAGAAAATATTATCCCTAGGGCTGCAAGATCTAAGATAGTCACTGTGACCTAAAATAGCACCTTGTTATGTGCTGACAAGTCAGTGTTCCTTCTCTCGACTCTAAATAAAAGCATAAAAGTTTAACTAAGGGGACAATTAGAGCCTGAGAATGTGCATCTACCTGTCCTTTATTAGCCTACTGGGTAATTTTCTCACTTTCGTTTCCTTTCCCTTTCCCCTCCACTTTTACAATAAATCTACTCTAAATTTCCCTGATTTTGTTGCATTGGCTGTTTTTCCTCCTCTTGGCATTTTATCTTTGATCTCTCTCTGCCTCTTGGCTCTGGGAGCTGGGATACCCTCTGTTCACAGCGGCAAGGCATGTCCAGGCACATGATGCAAAGCATGGCACCTCTGAGCACAGGGAGCAGGTCAGGTAGCGGTGGTGGCACACAGCTGCAGGATGTAGGATGGCTCAGTGGGGAATGCCTCCTTGCCAAGTGGCACAAGGGATGAAGGACAGGCACAGCACAAAGGAAGAGGGCTAGTGATGGTGGATTGTTGCTGTAGTCCTGTCAAAGACTAGAAGACAGCCAAGTGGAGGCTGGCAGGTAGAACTGGCACCTGAACAACTTAAAGAGGGTGCAGGAGCAATGTGGAAAACACCAAGCTAGGCTGAAAGTGTGTTCCCACAGCAGAGTTAAAGCACTAGGCCATTATCTCCGGCAAGCAAATCAGGGTGCAGGCTCTAAACATCTCCCCCACCAAGGACAGAAAGTGGGACAGGAAAGCTGAGAGGCAGATTCTCAGGAGAGCAGTGGAGACCAAGCTGCTCAGCTCCCAGCCCAAGCAGAAGGGTCCTGGGCATGGTCCAAACTACATGGAAAATCAGCAGTGCTGTGTGATCCTATGTGCAAGTAAAAAATGGCTGGATTATGTGACTGCTCAGGGGTCTGACTCATGATTTTTGGGCTTCAGGTGACCGGCAGTAGTATAGACAGTTCTGTAAAACATTCTTCACCTCAATAATCCATTCCACATACACCATTCCTGGATTTTACAAGAACTAAGCATAGTATCATTAGCAAATGATACTGGGAAAAATTATTTGTGGGAAAAGTGATCTATGGTAAAAGGAGGGAAGAACTTCATGAATCTGGGCAGTCCACAGGCTAGCATTTACTCTGTGGCTGAAGGGGGTGAAGAGCTGTGCCATACAGGCTGCACCTGAGATGCTCCCCCTGGGGACCCCACAGCAGAGCTGTGTCAGTGCTTGTGTGACATGGACCACATGTATTACACCAGCAAGAGGCAACATGGGAGCGACCCCCCCGTGGCATTGCCTGTCAGGTTCATGCCTGGCACTACAGATACCATTTTTCTTTTTTCTTAAGGGAAGGATTTTGATCTGCTCCCAAGTTTTACACTGGCATAATGTTAGGAGGAAGGCAGTTAGTAACCAGTGGAGAAAAAACCACTGCCACAAAAAATAAATAGAACTGAGGTATTCTGTTACAGTATTTGGGCATTTCAACCCTCAGGGGTTATTCATGTAAATGAATCTTGTGCTTATTCTGTCAGGGAACACAAATTAATAGCACATGAAGAAATAAGAACCAACAGTCTTAAAACCCCAGATGAAATCAAACTACACAAATCAGATCCCATTATAGATTTCAGGACCACAGTCTGGACCAGAGAGAATTTTGCTTCTGTAAATACAGTTGTTAAAGGTGACCCCATATTAGGGTGAGGGTTTTGAACTGATGTCCCAAAACATCTGAGGTATTTGGAGCATGTTTTTTCTTTTGGATTATGCCTGCCACAACATAAAGCTGAAAAGTCTGCAAATACAGCTCATTTGGAGAGCATGTGAAGGTTTGATTGATCCCAGAGCTCTATTGGCATAGAGACTTCCCAAAGTGTATTTTCAAAAGCATAGTTGACTGTTCAGTGCTACCAGAATGGCCAGCATAATTCCCCACAAAAACTAACAGCGCTCCTTCTGCTTAGCTATGACCCTAAACAATGTGTAAAACTGAACTGTGGGAGGGAATACTCCCAGTAATTCCATTCCTCAAGATGTATGAATCACCAAATACTGAAAAAATCCTAAATTTAGACTAGTAGAAGTAAATAGTAATAATTAAAGTTTCAATAGTATAAAAAAGTCAGAAGAAAGAGCAATCACTCTTGATATCAACCCTATCAGCAATCCAAATAGTTGGAATTTACCTGCTGTCTTGTTATCTGCTCAGAGTCACAGCACTGGAAGTTTTTTTAGTCTCTCTGACTCTGAACACTTGAGTTTCCTCTAGCTCACTCCTTGGTAAGAGCCAATATGAAAGGAAGGTGATGGAAAAGAAGATTTTTCCTTGGTCACTTGAACCTTGGATTTGGAGATCTAATTTACCTATGTAACAAGAATTACAAGGTTTAATCTGAGTCAGAATGATTTCCAGTGTATGAAAGGCATCCTTTGCATTTCACAGGGGATGGAAAATTCCATAGCAGAGGAATTCACATTCAGCCCATCTGCAAATGGGCTAGCATGACTACCCACACTAAGGAGGAATGTACACATACTGGCATATCTGCTGTAATATTTTCATAGCAGCTTGTATATATACAGTTTTTCAATAGCTTTGGTAGAAAAATGGCTAATTTTGTAAAGGGTAGGAAAAAATATCTCAAAATTAATTTGTGGAAAATGTAACTAGAGAAATAATTTTCAAATGTGACCTGCTGTTAATAACTCTTTAAGAACTGGTCCAGTTTTCATGACCTTAGAGGAACACAGTACAACCTAGTCTATTTGGAAGAAGTCTATTCTTTCTAGGGGAAAAAAATCTCCAGATTAGTGCAAGTAAAAAGCCTGAAAATGGCACTCTTGACACATTACTTCCAGTTTCACTTGTACCTGTACAACTTAGCCTGTGAGCCAATTTGCAAAGATATGTTCCGACCTTTAAGGAGCAGCCAGACTTGCAGACTTCAGAATTCATCCTTGAGACATGGAGCAGGATGCTGCGCTCTGGTGCCATGAAATTACACACAGGTATTGAAAGTCCTGACAGTTTTTTTGTCCTGCCTTTAGAACTCACCCAGCCTACTTACTATACAGCATGTATGTGTATACCTGTGTGTGAATTAAAACATGTCCCTTCTTTTTTAAAAGGGTAGATAATGGCAGGACAAGGGGGAATGGAGTGAAGCTAAAGGAGGGAAGGTTTAAAGATTAGGTATTAGGGGGAAGATTTTTACAGAGAGAGTGGTGAGGTGCGTGAACAGGCTGCCCAAAGAGGTGGTGGATGCTCCGTCCCTGGAGGTATTCAAGACCAGGTTGGATGGGGCCCTGGGCAACCTTGTGTAGATCCAGGCCTGGAGGTTGGTGGCCCTGCGTGTGGCAGGGGGGTTGGAACTCTATGATCTTTGGGGTCCCTTCCAACCCAGGCCATTCTATTTTTCTAGGTAATATAAAACCCCCCAACTTGACAATTAATGTCAAAAATACTTTGGTATCTACATAAAATCATAAAATAATTGAGGATAAAGGAACCTCCAAAGGTCATTTGGTTCAGCACCTTGCTCAAAGCAGGGCAAACATCAGAGTTAGGTGAGGTTACTGAGGCTTCATACAGTCAAATTCTGAGCATCTCCAAGGACAGAGATCCCACGACTTCCCTGGGCAATGATGCGGTGTTTGACCACGCTCATTGAGATGATTTTTTCTTCTTTCTAACCAGAAAGTCCATTACAGCAACTTGTCTATTGCCTCTTGTCCTTTTGCTGTGTAATACTTAGAAGAAAAATTGTTTTCTGTTCCATCTAACTCCACACAGACCTACCCATATTTCAAGGCAGGGAGAATGAGGAGATTTTCTGGCTATTACAGTTTCTTTTTGCAGGCTACCCTAAATTAAATTATACAGTCAGTTCTCCATTATCAAAGTAATGGCTGGATTCAATGGTTTTTTTATTGATGCATCACATTGGTGTTCAGATACAGGATTCCCCATGCCTCAAGGCTGCCTTTACAAGGATTAACAAATCTTAGTTTCTGTGGTGAAGTACACTAGATTTTTCATGTTTATGAGGAAAACGCAAAACCAGCGACAGTCACTCTTCTAATTTGTCCTTAAAACATGTGGGAGACCTTAACCACTGTAATAGCTAGTTAATAGTTACAAATGTATTTACATTAGTGAACATATAGGTACATTGTGAGCAAGAGAAATTACTGTACATCCTTAGTCTGAAGTGGTCTCCTTACTTTTTAACTAAGTTAAAAAGAGAGTCTGATTTACAACCTTCGATTTTAAAATTAAGAATTCTATTAATCAATGATTTTTACACCCACAGGCAAATAAAAAAATAAGGTGAGTACCTCTGTAGCACATCTAGATTATTAGGAAATATGATAATGTTGGGAACTGAGGAAGAGAAAGACTAATGCCGGAATCCACACTTAGTAGTTGCATTGGACCTTGGGCTGGGACACCTATGTTCTGCCTGCGGCTGCAATCCCCCACATCCCATCATAAGTTTGGCAGGTAAGGTTCACTGAGTGCCTGCAGTTATGCTTGTACATGCTCACAGAACTGCCTTTCAGTTTGGACCAAGCAACTCCATATCAGTCTGGCTGAAAACCTCAAGGGCAGAGGGGGAGGGCTTCCCTCTCCTTAAGCCTCCAGACTTGATCCACTATGTCTCAGAGCACAGTAGGTATCTCTACAGTGACTACAACTACTTTAATTCAAAAACAGTACTTGACAAGAAGCTACTAAAGGTAAGGGTGACCACATAATGCTCTATATTTATGTGACACAAAGAACCACTCCAAAAACTAGTGAGCAATCACATTTCTCATGGGCTGAGGCGAGGTGCAGCTCTGCAGAGAGTCTTCTCCTTTTGGCAGACCCCTGGATGCATACACTTCCTTGCTTTCATGGAGGTGAAAGCTACCCCACACAACCCTTCATTCTTTGCAGGCTCCCAGCAAACACACAGGAAGTGTGGCGATGGCACTTACCTAGCTCACCTCACACAAACTTGCCCATAGGGTCCATCACTGACCCAGCTCCAGGAGAGGCTCAGGATGTGAAAGCCTACCTCCTGATAACAGGGAACTGCACATTGCCAGGTGGCCAGTGTCAAGTGCTGAAATCCTGAGAGGGCAAACCCCCACTGAGTGGTTGGTGGATGGCCACCATGGTTTCTAATCTCTTTAGAGAGATTAGAAATTCCCAGACTAGCCTTAAATTACTTAACAGTGGAAATATGGGTGGAGCAGAGCAGAAAATGCTGCAACCTAGGTCTTCACCATCTTGGCCTGAGGTTTAATGCATGTCCTAACTACCTTATCACCAGCAGTTCTGTATGCCAAAGTTGATAAGCTCCAGGGAACCTTCACACCTTCAGTACAGAAGAATTTGTCCTGTCCTCGCTAGAGGGAGCCCCTGTGGTCCTACCAGAGCCAAGGGAAAAGGAACTGATGCAAAGGCAGAGAACAGCACTGTTGCTCTTTTCCCAAGATGGTTTAAATCACCGGTAATCTTAATCCCTTTTCTCTTTTCTAGACCTGCAGTTTTTATGCAGACTTCAGCCAGGGAGCAGACTTTATACGCCCTGTCTGAACAGAATCTTGCATTTTATGAAGGCAAGAGTATACACCAAATACTAATGTGGTCAGCAGAGCTCTGGTCCAGATGTTGTTGACTGAGGTCAAATAGCATAAAAATGGCAGCTGGCTAGATGCTCCCTGAGCAGGAGCACACTGCAGTGCTAACATGTTCAGGTGCTTCTACACCTCGAGATCGAGGGCCCAAATCCTATTTACAGAATGGTGCGATGAGATGATGATCTCTTCCTCAGACTCCTGCATCATGATGGCTAAAAGAGGAAAGTTCAGGCACCAGTGGAGGTATGGATTCACCATGCAAAGCAACTGGCACAGGCTTCAGCCAGTGGTACCACTGGTTCAGTGCACACTTTAAAGGATTACACAAGTTGTGAGATGCTGCATGTCCTTGTTTTTCCCTGTCCCACTGTGCCTTGCTGCTGTAACTTCTGGTGTCTGAGGAAACACAGCCAGATCTGCTGCAAGGCAAGGAGACTAAGAGTTGGGGAACCGTGGAGTGAGAGGTCCTGCTAAATAGAAGGAGGGTCAGGGTGTAGGTACCTTAACATGGATCACAGCACAGATGGCTTGAACACCATGGGATTACCCTCCCAGAGAGCCACGTGTACTCCACCCGCATGGGTCAGACATGACAAATTGGAGGTCCCTTGAGGGCTCTCTCTTGCCAGCACTGCATAAGCCTACCAGTAGTGCCATTAGCCATGCATTTCGCTCATTTGCTTGGGCTCTTGCTTTGCTTCCCTTTCCTGCACGAAGAGGCTTGTTTAATTTTGCTAACGACTCTGAATGAAGATAAGGCCCATGTGTGTAATAACAGATTAAAATTAAACTTCAAACAAATTATCTGTTAGGATTTAGGAAAATCTTATCTGGGGAGGAATTAATCCTTGCTGCTTGTTTTGGGGCTTTAGCAGGCCACCGGGGATTTGAAAGCAAAGGCTGTTTCAGTCTGGTGCATGCACCGCAAGCGGAGCAGCGTGCATAATGCTCTGGATGTGCTAAAACACCCCAAACAAAAACAACCAAGAGACACCTAAACATCTGAAGTGCAGCCTGAACTGATTGCAAACTAAACGCAGCTGCTGTATATCATCAGTTGTCACAGTCAAAGCCCTGGTCTCCTTGTGACTAATGTCCCTGCTTCCTTCGTCACTGCTTATCAGGACAATTCCGTAAGCCATCTCTTAGGCCCTAGTGCTCCACACCGCGTGGTTTGGAAACCAGCCATTGCACCCTCCTGGTGATGGGAGGTTGCTCTGAGAAGATGCTGCTCAATCCAGCCTATTAATCAAATTAACAGAGAGGGGGAAAGAAGTGCCTGTGGGGTTTACTTTGCTGAAAAATGCTAATATGGCTCAGAGCGGTGCTGGGAGTGGGACTACACGTGGGGCTTGCAGAGCCTGGGCAAGGCAGCCCCATTTGAATGTTACCACCCCATGGTGGTTCAATGCATTTAATCCCAGGAACAATTTCAGACTAACAGTACAGTTCTGCTTCTCTGACCTGCAGGTAATACCCATGACAGACAATAAAGACAAAGACAGAAAGACCTCTGGAAGCAGCTCCTTAGCCTCTTACCACAGAGATTTCACTCCCATCAGCAAAATTTCCTGGTGGAGGTCTTTCATCTTTTCCTCTTCCATCTGTTTCTTCTTTCTTTCAGCTTAGCTGCCCACACCAGCTGTAAGGTGAAAGAGCAATAGGAAGAGGGAACAAGAGAGGAAAGGAGCTTCAGTAGCCAGAAGGAGATAAACGGGTGCTTTCTGGAAGAGTAAACTGGGCCGATAGGAAAACTGTGTGGGAAAATCTCAACTTTATAAAAAGTTTTGTGTTTTTGTTGTTTATTTTTTTTTGCCATTCTGGTGGCATTATGTAGGAGTCAGAGTAAAACACGCTCTCAGGGCTGAACAACAGTATGAGAACAGAAGCTACTTGAAAACATCTCAAATCTCCATTATCCTCAACCACACAATACGATAAGATGCAAGTTTTAGGTGGAAATGTGAGGTGCCTAACTCCACAGAGGTTTGCACTGAATCCATCATGTATCCACTACTGTCTTGGGAATGCTTGAATACATTGCCACGCTATAAGTACCCTGAACCAACCACCTGAAAGCCACCTAACGAGCAATAGAATGGACTAACCCTGCATCCAGAAAGCCCCACAAGACTGTGCACTCACCATGGATATACAGAACATCTATTTAGGAAGTTAAACAGATGAGCACTCACTAAAGTCCACTCTACTCTACTCCCCTCTCCAGCCAGCACCATCATCTCTCATGGCAGAGTCACAGCTGTGCCACTGAATCATCCCATCTCTGACCATAGAGTGTATCTAGGAGAGGAGCTGAGAGGGCTCAGTTCAACATGTGGTCTTCATGGTTGGAAATCACCTCTCTCTCTGGAACAGGGCTCTCCACTCCCTGAGATGCTCATAGCTCCACATTGCTTACCTTCAATCTCAGGTGTCAATAGGTGGGCTATGCAAGGGAAAAATATTTTAAATATTTTTTTCCCTTTCTGACAAGGAGTCAGAAGCAAAGAAGAAGGACCCTTCTTTACCTCTGAAGTTTCTGGCAAGGACACTGAGGCACAGTGGCACACATTCAGTCCATGTGTGGTGTGGATACTTGAGGATCTACCAGCCCACAAGTGCTGTGTTCACGCAGGACTTTGCCTCGGCCATCCCCCCTGGTTGGATGGGCAAAGCTCTCTGCCCTCTCATTCCTCCTGGAACCAATCAGACATGGTGCTCTCGCTCTTCCCTACCTAGCCATCTGCTGAGAAGTAAACCCAACACAACTTGCACCAGCTGAAGTCATTCTTTCATGCTATTTCTTGAAAAGCATCTAATAACCTTCTGGTAGTCACTACCTGCACAGTACTCCTCAGTGTGCAGCCAAGCAGGATGAGGCAGAAATCCCTAGAGACACACAATTGTTTTTTTGGTCCAGCCTTTAACTGGGCAGAGAGGTCACTACTGAGCAATCTCTAGTCCATGCAAAAGGAGTATGTTATCTTGGCAACACTTCAAATGCATGCTCACCTGAAGAGTGAAAGACTTAAGACAAGAGGTTAAGTAGTTTGGTGAGCTGAACACATGGTATAATAGCTCGGTTTTACCTTTCCTGAATTTCCATCTGAATCTCCTGTGCAGCTCTCAACAATAAATGTCACATCTTTTATTGTAATAGAAATTACTAGCAGAAGGCAAATACATTTCCAAAGGATTGAATTTGTTGCCATGGGAGGCAATGTAAATAATTTGGGGTTAAATACAAAGAGACAAAGGAAGCTCTCTTGTTAAAGTAAATACAATCTCATTGCTTTGTATTCAGTTTTAGAAGGTTCATGAATATCCTTGTTTTCCGTAACCTTGCACATTATTGAAAAAGATCTTTCATTTGCTTCTACTCTTTGCAATTTCCTTAGATATTCTATTTCCTTGCGTCTGCAGAAACTGATCTGTTTCTCCTGTGCTTGACAAACCATCAACATCTGCAGGTGAAAGATTTCAGAGAGAAGAAACAGCAAAATAAAAGGAAGACAACAGAAACCTTCCCTAATCATTTTTCCTTTGATTTTCATATACTCGTGTAATAGGGTGTATCCAATGGTGAATTTTTCTGAAAATATATTTGAACTGAGCAAATTCAGATTTGATTTGTTGACACTAGAGAACAAATTCAGTGAAAGAAGTTATCTGTCTTGCTCAGACTAAAGCCGTCTACTCCTTACAGGAGTGTATTTGTATCTTCATAGAGGAACCCATTGGAAGACTAGTCTTGACTCAAGAACATGAAACAACAGTACAGAACCATGCAGGTGAGGTACCCACTGGAGGGAAAGCCCTTAACTGGAGGGTCACCAGCACATCAAGGTGACACATTCAAGTACCTGCTTAAGGCCACACTGCAAAAGGAGGGAGTGCTGAAAAGTGCTGTAACCATCTGGATGTCCATTTGGCTTTCCCACACAGAATGGTTTGTAGTTCCGTGCTGTGCCTTGTCAGGCTTTTACCAAACAAAGGAAGGGAGGGCCCAAGCTCCATCCTCATGAATTGGAGGAGGCTTCCTCCCAGTTGCTGGTTTGGTCATGTAAATTAAGTGCTTCTGACTGAAATTTGCTTTGTACAAAATAAGCTGCAGGAGCAGTTACCACACACTGTGCCCCTTCTGGGTGGGAAGAGCTGATCATCAGCGAGCTCCCATCCCCATTTTCTGATGCTCAGAGGAATTAAAATCCACTGGTTATAACACTCTGGACAGGGAGGGTTGAACCTCCCTACCACCCCAGCTCTTAAAAATAAGGGAGGGCCCAATAAGCATTCTCCTTAGCCCACCCATGGGGAGACCTTGGCAGAGACTCATGACCTACTTCAGATCAGAGGGCTTGCAGAAGACCATTTTGCCATCATTGTTATGACTCATGATAATTTTTTTACAGTGTTTACCTCAATGTCACAGTATTCATGGGTAACTACAGATAGCTGGTAGTCTTGGGATGAAAGGCAAGATCCTGAGCTAGCTGTCAGTATAGGCAAGTGAAAGTGAAGTGCAGCAGGGAAGAAGCCCATGGCTGAGCCTGACATGTTTCTAGTGAAGACAAACTTAATGCTTTGGGCTGCATTTGGGAGCAGGAGTGATTCACTCTCTTCCCTAAATTATACCACTGCGTGGGGCATGCATCAGACATTAGCAAGCTCCCAGTTATTCCAGAAGTTAGTATGCTGTGCCAACTCATTACTTCCTAAATAGCTTCAGTGTCAGTGCTAAGTGGTGACTTAACTGACTGCTGACATTCACTACAAGGTCACTAAGCTAAGTCTATACTTAGGAACACTTTGGTGCTGCAAATGACATGGAAGTGATTTAATCTATACACATTTTGATGAGGATAAGAGGAGCAGAGAATTAAATACTCTTAGAATGGCTGGATTGTCTCTGCAGTTGGTTATAAGCAGTACATTACTTCTTCGCTCTCCTTCCATAGGGAGGACTTGAACATAAGGGAGGGAAATGAATAAAAGGAAATATTTTTCTCTCTGAGCATGGCTGAACACTGGTATAGCTTGCACCTCCACAGAGGTTGTGGAACCTCCATCCTTGGAGATCAAAAGCCTTCTGGACATGGTCCTGAGCAAATGACTCTAGGTGACTCTGTTTGAGCAGAAGAGTTGGGCCAGGTGACCTCCAGAGGTCCCTTTCATCACAGTTCCTCTTTAGGCTCAGGTCCTGATCTGACTGCCCTCCTGGTACCTGAATGCCTTGTCTTCACTGATCCTTCCTATCACAGGTCTGACCAACATGGACAAAGAAGGTAGAAAACATTTAATATTTGTCTCACTAAAAACCTGGAGAAGGAGTCTCAGGAAAGCAAACACTAAGGACAACACCAATAAGGAATTTGAGTAACACCTGAAAAAGTGAACATTCCTGCATCTTTTTTCTAAGGAATCTAGAGTGTCTCTACTGATGGCTACAGCAACTGTGCAACACTTCGCACTGCAGAGAGCTCTTCTTGACTTGCTCCGCTATTTTTTCAGTCCACATACTGCAAATGGATTCTTCCCTCCCAGCACCCATTGAAAAGTTTCTCCCCAAAAAGCCAGTGTCTGTAGTCAGATGGCAAAGACATGTACAGCTCCACCTGCCAGCCTGTAGCTTTCAGCATCTTCATGAACTCTGAAATTCAAAGGGTAATTCTCACTTCCCAGCCCCTACAGCTGTTAACAAATCAAGTGACCTGTTCCCAACTGTTGTGTGTGTCCCACTATGAAACCTCTGCCTATCCTAAAGCCTCAGGAATTTTACAAATACTTCCTGCAACCCCTATGTACCAAGGAACAACAGAGAGGTTACCAGTACCACATTCAAAATTCTAGTGACATTCTAGAGTAGAGCAGGATGCTGAAGTCCATGTCTTTTAGTTCATTACTTCTATGGATAGTTAGTCTAGCATTTCCCTCTGCACCTTCCATAGGGAAGCTGATCTCTACTGAGAAGGGTCCCAGAGCTGCCTGATGCCAAGCTACAAGAACCTCTTTGCTCTCCTCTGCCCACCACACCAAAGGACCAGGATTTGTGCCACTTGGCCCTCATTGATAAATATCAAAAGGCAAATTATCCTCATCTGTGCTGCAGATGTTGATATAAGTCTCCCTACAACAATTAAGATAAATATCTCAGCTGTCATTTAAGGGGAAATGGCATACAGTTCTTCAAGTCTGATGATTCAGACAATCTTCCAGCAATTAGGATGACAGAAGCAAGTAAATTGGAGGCAAAGGGACTAGAAAGACAAATCAAAGGAGATAAACTCTATTACCTTACATGTTACCCCCAAATCTGTCTTGATCCATATCTGAGAAAAGCAATGGAATTAATCACTATTCATTACTAGGGGAGCAGCACGAGGTTGGGAAGTGGGGCTGCACACAGGCATGTTCCACTTCAAGCCAAAGGTGGCAAGAAGGCATTAAAATGTTGGTTTGTTTCGTATTCCACTTTATTCTCTTCATTTTGGTCAGGTCCATCCTTGATGCATATTGGGCTAAACCAGATGGGAGCCATGGAGGTCCCACTGTGCTGGAGTGGGCTGGCTGAGGCAGCACCTCCGGACCTGCACTGTTGTATAGGGTGGGACTGGGTTTCAGCATGGACATGAACACAGCCCTCTCTGCACAGCTGTCACCCAGGATATCCTTACTTTTCAGCCCAAAAAGCAGTGGGGTTTTTTTCCCCTCCCACATGCACCCACTTCCAGCCAGCAGCCTGCTCCAAGCTCACCCAGTCTTGGTTTGTGACAGGGAAGGAGAGCTGCCCAGGCTCTCCCAGTCCCAACTGTGTGGGATTTCATAGGACAAGCTCCAAGTATGAGGTTTCACTTTCTAAAAATCCCAAGACTCGGGTGGTAGCAATTCCTGTGATAGAGGCAGGTGCAATAGGTTGGTGGGGAGTAACTGCAGGACTCCGTAGTTATTCACTTCATTAAGTCTTAATTGTAACAATTTCAAGGTGCAACCCCAGCACCATAATCAGATCCCGAGGTGACAGAGGCACAGATAATTGTAATGAGCCTTCCTCCAAAATGAAAGGCCTGCAGTTTTCTCCCCAGACACTAATGGTACAAACTAGAGTCAGAAAACACTGTCAGCAGGAACTGGGAGAAGACGGGGATTCAAGGAGACCCCTGGGCTACAGAGTTTGCAAATAGTAGGCAGATACCATTAACCAGAGTTACTGATTTGACTTCTGCTTCCAGCTTGCTCTCAGAAGCTTCCCAACTATGTCTGCTCCATCCTGGCCTCATTGCTACTTTACTGTTTGTAAACTCTGACAAAACTATTTACCATAATGGCAAGACCAGAAGAGAAAGAAATAGAAGAAAGAGAGCAAACAACATGCAGAGAGCAGTGCTGCTCCCTCCTCACACGTGCCAGCCCAGGATCCATCCACTCTGACCCCATCAGCAGTGGGTGGGGAGCACTCTCTTGACCTACTGGCCTTCATTCTGTGGTGGTTCAGCCCCAAACAGTGGCTGAGCACTTCATACCACTCAGTCACTCTCAAAAGAGAAAGAGCCTCCATGGGTTGGGATAAGGACAGTTTACTGACAAAAAGCACCGTGAAAAAAGGAAAAGTAACAGCATGTGGCAAATTACACTGACACCTGGTGATAAGAGTACCTTACCTGCAGCAACACTGAGCACTGCACTGATGCAATGACTGACCCAAAGACCCAGCCTCACTCAGACCGCACTGGAGGCACCAGGAGCACCCTCTCCCCCCCAGCCCCTTTTACAGGGGAGTGATGTCAGGTGGTGTGGAAACAGCCTGGGCTAACTCAGCTCACCTGGGCTGGCTGCTCGGGGAGGTTGACTCTGATCTGGCCAGAACCAGGACACATTTATGGGACTAAAAGAGAGAATTAATTGTCAGGGCACACCTGCAGCTGGAGGATGACTCAGCCCCAGGGGGCTGTTGAGTCAGAAGAACCAAAACAGCCACTGAAGTTGGAAAATGAGCATTCTTGTACAATCCAGTGCTCATGTCCAAGCAGGAAATAGAAATGAACTTTGGAATAAAAGTCAACAATTGCAAATGAATAAAAATGGGAGCAATGCTACCAGAAGCCCTTCATTCTGGTGATGTCACGGTTCCCAAATGCCCTTCAAAAATGCAAATCGCCTACAATGTAATAAAAAGGGCATTTTCTGGAGTGTGCAGAGCTTGCATAGTTTAATTAAGCATAAACTAGGGTGACTCTGGAAAGGAAAACGATGTGGATTGCATTCTCTGAGTGACCTTGGAAAAGCACTTAGATACTTTTTCTACATGGCAATTAAGTAAACTCACACTTCTTATGCTGTCAACCCTATTCCTTTCCTTTATTTAGAAACATATTTTTTGTTCTCCCTGATTCCCTGATCTCTCACTGATTTATCTCTGTGCTTAGAAAATGTGATTTGTTTCCCTGAAGGTAACTAAACATTTGTCTACAGCCTCACCATCTCTAGTTTTCTAATCTCTACTTCAATATTACTTATATTAAACTTCTGGCACCTGCTTTACTTGCTTTCCACCGAATTTCAACTAGGCTACATCACTGACATAGCAAAACTGGAGTAAGGAGATGCCTATAGAAATTTCTGATCCATTCTTCCCAAAACCAACCTCATGGCCTTCTATGGTGGAGAGACTACCTCACTGGACAAGGGAAGAGCTGGGATGTCATCTACCTGGACTTCTGTAAGGCCTTGGGTGTGGATGGACTGTCTGATGGATAAGGAATTGGCTGGATGATCATATTGAGAGTGTAGTGGTCAACAGCTCAATGCCCAGATGGAGATTAGTGACAAGGGGTGGTCCTCAGGGGTCCGTACTGGAACCAGTACATCAGTGTGATAGACGGTGGGATCAGTGCACCCTCAGCAAGCTTGCAGATTACACCAAACTGAATGGTGAGAATGACAGACCCAAAGGACAGGATACCATCCAGAGAGACATGGACAACCTTGAGAACTGGGCCCGGCTGGTTTTGTCAGAGTTTGAAGGGCAGTTTTGAAGCCCATTAGATCATCTAACCTACAGTTTCTCAAAAAGGAGTCTGTACTGTAGGAGGAATACAAGAGGGGTTAGGGGCCTGGTTTTCAGGCATTAGGAAGGAAACCCAATGTTAGCAGCTCAGCTTCATTTCTTCTGCGTTAGGATGTGGAAAAACCCTCTCAGTAACTCCTGGCTGTGAGCTGTGCTGCCAAGAGGGAGCAGTGGTAGCAGCTCAGGTCTGTAGGCCAGGAGTGTATGGGCCTTAGAAGGGGTGTGTGGAACTCTTACAGCTGCTCCTTACACATCTGCCTTCAGCTTGATCTTTCAAAAAGACCCTGCTCTGCCTTCCCCTTGAAATCTGCATCAGAGTGACCTCCCCATGTTGCTCTTTGGGAATGCTTTTCTCTTAGCATCTTCCTGTGACTTTCAAGGAGGGATAGAAACCTCACGAGGAAGATTTAAATAAGTTGGTAATGGGTGGGGAAAAGATGTTTGCCTTGCAAGGGCAGAGAAACCGGGGGAGGGCAGGTGGGGAAAGGGTGCTGCTGTTTGAGCTGTGATGGAGTGTCACTGAACCACACCACAAGGGCTGCTGACTCATAAAAAGGTGGAATACCCGAAAGGAAAGCAATGATCCCGGAGCAATTGCATCCCATTAGGGTATGTCAGACATGTCTCTGATTGCACAAGCCTCTAATTAGTGACAGAGAATTGCGCAGTTTCTGAAGAAAGAAAGGAAACAGAAAGACTTATTCCCTGCACTAGTGCCTAGCTGGATAGTAGATAATGCTCCAGGATGCTTTAAATAAAACGTATTCATCGCTGATAGATTGGTATTTATTTTTGAAATTTCAGATTAAATGTCAGTGAATTGGTAAAATCTAACAAGTCCTGAGAGACCTCCCAGTGAAGAGCTGAGACTCTAGGGATTCATCTTAGGGCTTCGTTCCTGCCCACTCCGCATGTGAGAAACCTGCTTAAATGTCTCTGGAAATTATTTTGAAAACTAAGATCTCTTCGTTTTGTGCTAAGAACGGAAGGAGCACCCGAGTTTAATACGAACCGATGTAGTAACAGCTGCATTACATACTTGCTAACGCTAGATGGGGTGTAAGGAAAGAGTGAAGGGAAAAGCCAGGGAACAGCAAAACCTTGGAGGTCGGAGCTGCTTCAGGCAGAGCGCTGAATTTAACTGAGCGGAGCACGGCTTCCTCCCCGTTTTCAAACGCCAAAACCGATCATAAACGGGCAAGGATCCGTTTTTCCACCTCGTCCATCCCTCTGGCAGTGGGGATCCTCTCTTCATGGATATTTTAACACGCATGACGCACTGCTATTAGTCTCATTAACTACATTTTATTCATATATTGAAAGAGTACATACATGTGTCGGTAGCATAGACTGCATCAGCTCCTCCTTACTAAAAAACCCTCAGTGTATATACAGCCTTAAAAAGCTCCCACTTTAGCTAGCACATTGTCTTAAATCTATGCTTATACAAACTGCTGCTCTTTACATAGTTGCATGTATTTTGGAATACATTAAAAATCACCAGGTGGCATGTTCTGGTTTCCTTTGCCACTGTTCTGGCGGTCTAACGACTGCAATGAATTATGAATATGCATAGTGCAATTTCTATTGCAGAATATAGGCTATGGAGTCATGGAGTCAAAACTGTTGTTGCACTTGGAAAGGCAGAAAGTATGGAGCCAGGAGTTGGACATGATGATCCTTATGTGTCCTGTCCAACTCAGCATTATTCTGTGATTCTATTTTCTACGTTTAGGGATTTCTGTTCTTAGAGCTGCAACCTGCAGCTTTTCCTTGGGATCAGGAAGAGCAGAACAAGGCTCTTTTCAATACCCTGGCTTTGTTTAATCCTGCGAAATGCAACTTTTCCTTAATCAACTGGTGGTTTTTGCCCACCCTCTTAGCTGCTTTGACCTCCTGTGCACCAACTCAGCAGAAGAGGCTGTCTGGTGTCAGACTCCGGGCTCCTCGTGAAGCCGGGAGGGATATGGAGCTGGGCTTTCAGACCAACCAGCACAGCTGCTCATCAGAAGTGGCAGCCTGCCCACAGAATTCATTTCCCTCGCTTTCTTCTTCTGGTCCCGTGTGAATGAGTTAGGTTCCTGGGGATCATTTCATCCACTTTATTAAGCCTGTCTCTGCAGAGACCATTTTAATTTAATTCAACCTGATAGCCAAGGCTAAAAACCCCCTTGTCTCTTGAAACAGCACAATCTCCTGGTATGAGATACACGAGCCCTCTTCCTCCATCTGCTTCCTTCCCTTCAAGTAAAAACAGCCAAGGTCCAATTTCTCTAAACTGGATTTTAGCTCTTTGACCGATGCTCCATGCTGAGTGAATGGTACTAGCAGCGAGCCCTAAAAGGAAGTGCGCCAAGAAATGCCCCATCTTTGGCAGAATATCCGAAACATGCATGGCAGACAGAAAAACAATTAAAAAATGCTTTCCCACAACTCAGTTTAAAGAAACATTGCTGGCCAGCCATGCCAGTTTTACAAAGTAAACCAGGTACGTGATAAGCAATTGCATTCACTGGTAGACATACAAATCACCTCTTCGTTTTGTCATGCCAGATTTGGTAGCTTAATCCTAGGAGCAGTATTGCTAAAACCTGCTACAGCAGGTTGCTTTGCATCTACTAGTCTGAATGAACCAACGGGACTGACACCGTATTGGGATTTGGGGGAGCAGAGCACAGTACTTCAGACAGCTGGATGGGCAAAATTACCAATGTAATTAAAAATAAAATCAGTATGAGCACCTCCATAGGAAAAAAAATTAGCACATCACTTAAAACCAGCATAAGTTATGTCTCTGACTAATAATGTTATTTCATAGATGTGAGGCAAAAGTTGGAGAAGGCTGTAGTATTTCAGGTCGCTGGTAGGTTACGGCTTCTCACAGGAGTCCTTGCACATAATCCTCTGCTGCGGCACTGTTCACATCTGGGACACTGGAGAGGCTGTGAGAACATCTCTTTTTGTGACAAAGGACCACATGTCAGGTATCCAGGGCAAAAACAAGTCGCTCACTCAGCACAGAGGTGGTGAGACAGCCCTGAGTATGAAGGACTAAAGGACAGTTTCCTTCGCTCCGCTTGCATCACGCGGCCCCTATTATGCAAGGCAGCACTGCAGCACAAGGCACGACACAACAACCCAACATGCTGAGTGGTAGGGAAACGTAAAGAAACACACTGTGTACGTGAACAAACCAGGGCTCTGATGCACAACTAGGTAAGGATGGCGAGAGCCTTTCGAGGAAAACGGTCCCTTGCTGTTACCCTGACCAAGAGGCTCTGCGTGCCAGGACCGCCCTCTTTCCGATGCCCGAATGCCTTAGTCTGTAGACACCCAAACCCAGCAATGTAGCATGGTCTGTCCCCATCCTCCTGTTTAACCTTCAGTGGTTTGGCAACCCAGTGAAAGCCTGGAGCCACTAAGAGGAAAACCACCTTCCAGGAGGGAGGGTTAGCTCTAGCCTGAAATAGATCCAGCTGCTTTGGTTTCAAAAGACTCGTTGACCATCATCTTTAAACCACATCCAAAAGGAGGATTCCCCAAACACATCTTGTGATAACTGAACTCTGAATTTATTGCTTGGGAGCTGTGCTGGGGGAAGAACGCTGGAGAATAAGTCATCTCACTGCATAGAGATGAGTTTCGGCACAGAGTACGTGAATGTAGATATGTGTTTCAGGTGAAGCTTAAGCTGGGCCTTCTGAATGAGAGATCCCAGAAGATTTACTTGGTAAAACAACCCAGAATCTACTGGGATCATCAGGAAGAGTATGAACTAGGGCAAAAGTGGGTTGAATTTCTGGAATACCTGTTAAACCAGGATGTGGATGGAATTTGCAGTCCATTAATTCATGACACCAAGCAGATCTCTGTTATTTCCTGTGTTAACTTGAGAAGACCTAGCATTCTACAAAGGACATACCCTTATTCTCCTGGTTACCCAGTTACTGTGGGCTAGTTGTTGTACACAATTTGTTGCTGAAATAATGAATGGAAGAAAAATGGCAAGATATTTTGACTTTCCCTTTAATCTACAACGAATTAAAATGATGCCTCAGACTTACTATAAACCAAAGACAGATTTTGAAAACAGACCTCAAGAAACAAACAAACAAAAAGTGTATTCTGGAACATTAGTGCTTGCTTTTACGACTCATCAGCAACCACAAGGAACTGCCTCTAGTCTTAAAATCACTACTAACTGTTAGTTTAAGAGTCAAGATGATTTCTATGCTTTGCATGGCTTACTCTTCACTTTATAGAGGTTCAATTTAAGGTAGTTTTCTGGGTAAAATTTAGATTGCTCCCTTAGATGTCAACATTAATCCTAATGCGCTGCACTCTCCTCTGAATGACTGCAGATTACAAAGTGTCTTTGAAAAAGGATAAAACAGACATGTCATGCAGTAACCAAGTAAATGCAATCCCTGATTAATATGCAAGTTTCAAAAGTTCAGAAAATGTCATCATACTCCATAGGCGCACCTTTTTGGAAAGGTCTCCCTGCTTTGCTGTGTATAAATGTCATTCCACATGAATTTCACTTGAACAGCTTTTCATAAACTCAAGTCAATGATGATATGTTCAAATATTTGAGTGTTGCCTTTAAAACTAGAGGCAAAGAAAAAATCTCTTCGATCCGTTGACACAGCTGTGAAAGATCGCGGTGCTTGCACATAAATTTCTTTAAATAACATGAAGAGCTTCTTTTCACCATCCCACTGGTATATCTGGGAGAAGGTGTAGTCGCTTCCCAAGGCTAGGTAGTAATTGTTCTTAAAGGAGAAAGGCTGCAGGGTCATGGCTCCTCGGGATGGAAGAGCCTGTATCTCCACAAACTGTTTGCTGTTCCATTTCATAACTCTGGAGTCACCAATGAATCTTGTGAGTGTGAGGTACAGGTTATCCTGCATCCTGAAACTCTTCACAGCCAAGACATCTTCCATGTTGGGGATTTCACTGTGTGGGACAAACTTTTTGGAAACTTTGTTCCACTGCAGTATAATGGGAACCTGGGAGCGGCTAGAGAGAATTAAATGGGATTTCCCATCTATATCGAGAAACTCAGCATCAGTGTCCCTGAACCACTCATGAAGGGACTGGTATGAGTAAAACCCTTTGTTATTCCATTTGTACACCGTTGACAAACCTGCTTTAGAGCTGTCTGCTATGACAAAAAACATTTCGCTATCTATCTCGAACAGCTCTATATCATTTGGCTTGGAAATGCGGGATACTTCGATATCCTGGAATTTGACAAATTTTGTCCAGCTTTCATCGTACTTGTAAATGTGTGAGCCACCAAAGAGCTGTGCCACCACCACAAAGACTTGATCACCAACAAGAATGGCTTTACATCCCACTATGGACTGACCTATTGACCAAAGGAAAAAGAGAAAAAAAGAAAAAAGAAGCAAAAAAAAAAAAAAGCAGACATATTAGCTCAGTACAAAGCACCTTTTAAACCACTGAGATATTACCAAATCACCCCACCCTTTGTTAAAATCTTCACCATCTCAGAATTTTGTCTTTTACTACATGATAGCAGACCTTCTATTCATATTCTTTTTCTCCCCAATAAATGGAAAGAGGACGCCAAATGTTGGAAATGCCACACCCTCAAGGTGTGCAAGTATCATGCACCCTAAAATACTCATTCCTTTTTATCCAGCATAGTTTTTCTTTCTCTGTATGTTCAAACATGTGCTCCTTAATATCCAAAACAATTATTTAAGCAAATCTTATTTTCCAAAATAACAAGAGTTGTTATCTCATGACTCAGCAGGAATCTGAAATGATCTTATTCTTGGAACGTCTCTCTTTCCAGTTTAAGTAGAAGAATGAAATATAGTCTATTTTGCTTGGTCCAAGAGGGCCAGAGTCAGCTTTTTGGTACTGCAAATAGAAATATTGATGCATATTGATGGATATCACCTGACAGCAGGATGAAAAAGATAAATGAAACTCTGTTGGTTTTGTTAAGTCATCTTGAGATTACATTAAACTAGAAATATTTAGGAATACTGCAGTTGCCAGATTAGATCAGGTTGAGCTGTGATCTGTTTTGAGAATGTCGAGTCACTATACAAGATCCACATTAAAAAGTAGTAACTAGACTATTTACAAAAGGTTTTGTTGGAAGAAGAGAGGAATTCCTCTCTGAAGTGCCCAGCTGTAGTGGAGCAGTATCTGTACATACTCCTCTATGCATAGTCACGGTCACAGTCACAACAGGAGACTCTCTCTGGTGTGTCCACTGGCCCCCTACCCACAGGTGTTTCACAGCCAGCCTGGGATGATTTACCACCCTTCCAAGGTAGGAGGGGCAGGATTCATCCCAAGTACCATAAGATATCTTCAGCGTAGACACAAATGCTTGAGCTGATCATCCAGGATCTTTCTGAACTAACTTAATGAAAAAGTACTCTACAAAAGATTTCACCTGTCCTGTAGATGCCTCCTTCTGCAGAGGACAGCAACATCTATTCTCTGCATGTTGACTCTAAAGGTAATCATGACAACCAGTTCAGGTCCATAAGCCCATATTGCAAAGGGCTAAATCTGGGCATCCAAATGCGAAGCATATAGTTAGTATGAAGCACACAGCCCGCTCTTGAGCTCTACAAAACACTCTTTAGGCTCTTTACCTGCCAGTGTCCCTTGGCAAAAGTCTCTCTCACATTTCAGAGTCCAGCGCTTAAGCTTAGGCCTTCCAGGAACACAGGACAGTCATTTGAAAAATGAGCCTTGGCATGCACACTGGGTGTGGAGCTAAGACAAGTCCACAGCAGAAATGTCTCCCAATCATGTAACCACAGGAAGATGAAATACAGCCAGAAGACAGCTGTCTTTGCTAATGATCTGAATTCTCAATGTAATTTCCAGAGCTTTTCTAGAGATCTGCTAGCTCTCTTCAGGCCATTGACTTCAAAACTTACATCAACTGGTAAATATTTTCCCCTAAGCTATGAAAACACAATGAAACATGAAAAAAACCCCAAATTTTTAATTTCCAAAATTTCCTAACAGACCATTAGCATTGTAAACTTTTGTTAGTGGCACACACAGTTTATCTGAGGAGGTAGGTGCTTACTGCCTTTGTGGACTTCCCACACCACCAGACGAGGATGCTCTTTGTTTCCCAAAATGCAAGGTAAAAAATAATCTATCACATGTAACAAGGAACAGGAGGGAAGGATGCTCCATGGACAGATTTAGTTTCTGAGACCTCAGAACCAGTAGCTTTAAGTAGCTGGGAAACTGGGCAGCTGTCGTGGTGTGACTGAGCTCTGTATAGCACCATGAGTGTTGGTTAATGAGAGAATGGTTGCTCACAGGAGAAAATCACCTAGCATCGACATGTGCTTTTTGTTTGATGAGTAATCTGGCCAGGATGCTAATTTTGCATGTTTGTCAACAAAAAGCAAACATGAAAGCTTTACAGCACGACTCTTTAGGTAACAACCCTGGTTTAAATGCTCCTATGACATCTTCAGTTGTGAAGTGCGCTTTCCTGGCCAGTCTACCCTAGATGCATCCTTCAGACCTATTTCCTTCTACACACAGTAGAGTATTTTTATATTCTCTTTTGCAGGCACTTTGGCAAGAGTGCAGGCTCCTTCAGCCTGTACTTCAACTTGCAGTGTGATTCAGGCAGTGAGTGTCTAAGCTGGGTCATGGTGTGACATTCACAGCAAGTGGTTGTGCCTTCAGAACAATTTACAAGATCAGAATAAAAAAAGCCTGGTTTGTGTGCTACTGCGAAGTTAAATGTGCATGCATGAACAAGACACACCACTCCATGAAATCATTTGTGTTCAAACACACTTTGATCTACTGATTTCCACACAGATCCAGGACAAAACCCACCAGCTGGTCCCATCTACAAATCTCATCCTTGAGGAACACCACCAGTTCGTCAACGACATGAATCCCAGTGCTCATATACCTGTGATATTGTCATAACTCCTGAAATTCATTTCAATGTGATCCCACTCCAGCACCATGCAGTTCTCCATGCTGGGCTGTGCAATGGCTACGAACACATCATTCTTTGAGTTGAATGTATCCACTGAAACTGACTGGTAGGGCAAAATCTGGTGAACAACAAAATCTAGAAACATACATTTATAACAATTAGGATACATCCTTGCTGGAAACATAGATTAAGGGGTTGCTGATTATAAACATTAACACTGAAATATGAGTTAAATACACTGGGTTTTGTACAGCTTTAGCATGGAAGTGTCATTGCTCATATTAGGCCTGCTGCAACAGGGGAAAGCTTCTCCAGCTTTAGGTTTCACAAACTGTCCTCTGGAAACATAGTTGCCAAGGAGATCAAATAGGTAACTAGTGTCAGAAATCAGATTTTCCAGCTAGGCTGGCTGGTACCAATGAAATCAGGATATTGAGAGAGAAGTCTCTTTCCCCACAGCTGGAAGTTGCTTTCCCGTCAAGTGAAATGGCCTTGCTAGAATCACTTTCAAGCTGAGAGACAGCAACTTCCAGCTGAAGTCCAATAACTTCTTAAGTCATGCAAATTTAATCACTGGCAATTTGTGTTATGCTAAACCAGGCAGAAAGTGAAATGATAATCTGAAGTTTGCCTGGGGACAACCCCATTTTGGCTAGACCATTGACAAAATGGTGTAATCAAAAACTCAGTTAACATAACATTTTATGGGGCATTGTATAGTAGTTTAGGCATAAAATACAACCAACCTGCAAATTGCTATACAGTGGAAAACTTGTTCTAGATGCTAAGACTGAGAAGTTGGAGCAACCTGTAAAGACTAAGAGTATAACCCCAAATTTCAAGATTTCTGTTCAAAATCCAAGTGCCTTTGTAAATTTAACTCTAAAAATTCACCCTGGGCTAAGTGAGCAGTCAGTGTAGAGCCAATCCAGGCCAAAGCGAGGAGACCTGGGCCTGAATCCGACCTCAGGCCTGACAGCTGGGCCAAGTCATTACTATCAGGAAGAGAAACGGGTATAGCAGAGCTGACAAAAGCAGCACTTGGGTCTCAAACGTGGCAGAAGGCCCACGCTGAAGTGATGTATGGACACAGGTACATAGATAAGGAAATGCATCTTCCACTACAGTGATGTTTCTCTACAGAACCACGTGCTGCTCCGTTCCAAGCTGCATTTGCTAGCTGCTCTCGCCATGCGCTCCTGCGTTGGAAGGGCCTGAGCATCCAGGGATTTGGGTGAAATGGTAATTAAGTCCTCACTCGAATCCCTCATTTTACTGCATTATGAAATAATTGTTTTTGAATGAAGAACTCTCTGTCTCTGCATGCTTGAAAGCCTTGCCCTTGAGGAGTTACACTTCTGGAGAATAAAGATAGATGACTACCATTAAACAAATAGAGCAGATTCTACAGCTGCGAAAGAAATGACAGTCTCCATTCTTCGAGGGACTACTATAAATAGAGTTTGGGCTTGATTCATAAATGCTGTTAGGAAAACATGAAAGTTATCTGCATTCTCACTGGGAAAAGAAAAAGACTGAAGAAAACTGACACTGAAGTATGCAGAAAGTAAAAGTAAGTGATATATCATGGAAGGTACCTAAGGATGGAATGATAGCAGATACAGTCACCAAAAATCAATATATTTTTAAAATCTTGAGAAAAAGACAAAACCTCTAATGCTGAAAAAGTCATCTCTTGAAATCTGAACAGTTGTGAAACACTTTCAGGGAATCTGTGAACTAAAACAAACCAGTCTGTGTGTTAAAGCCCACTGCTCATTCAGAAATGATTCAGTGTTAGTTAACACAGCTATTTTTACTTGTACCTGTCATTGGGCTCTTTATGTCACTGGATGAGTAAAATGGGCAACAAAATCTGTCAGAATCAGTAAAAAGCAATAAATGCTGGGTTTAGCACCAATTAGAAATACCACATTCTAATGTGGCACAGGGTTACACAGTAAAGAGATGCCACTGCATCAGGCTTGCCAAAAATCTAGGTATTGGGAGCTTGGTTTAGTTTTACAGGTAGATCCACATGCCTTGCTTTAATACTAGAAAGAACTTGTACAGTAAACACAGTTGGGGAGGGGATATTTCACAACATTTTTCTCTTCTAAGCTGGATCAGCCTGCTCAAGACAGGGAAGGGGACACGGCCCTCACTTCCCCCATGCTGCTGGCTACACAGACTGTCACTCTGTCCCACTCACCTCAATGCACAGTCTTACTCTCCCTGTACAGGACATGTGGCTTTAACACAGCTTTCTGCTGTCTGAGGGCGGGGGTGGGCTGGTGAGAGCTCCTTCGGCTGTTGTACCATTATGAGCTGTCATGGATAAGGGACCTAACTCTTCTGGTTTTGGGCCAATTTCCCTCCTGGCAACTCCTTCTCTGGCTGATCCCAGCACACAGGAGCACTGATGCTGGAGAGCAGGAGGGGAGCATGTGAGGAACGCTGGAGGACACCAAAGAGAAAGGGAAGTGATGAGCTGTTTGGGCAGCAGCTCCTAAACTGTATCCTGTGACTCAGCTGCCAGTCAGTCCTCCTGCCCCACAGCCCTTCTTCCCAGCAGTGGAGACTTCTACTCCAGGTGAGGCACCTGGGGGGTGCTGTCAGCACTTAGCCATCCCTTCCTGTGGCACAGGAGTGAGCATGGAGCAAGTAGCTCTTAATTTTCAAACTCAGTTCCTTCCAGCTATCAGGGAAAGAGGACCACCAACAGAAGACAATCTCAGCTAAGTAAAGACAGAGGACACCAAGCTTCTGAAGCTTGTGGTGATGATCCCGCTGGCAGGTCTGGGCAAAGCACATCCCAGGCATACACACAGCCCACTTCCAGTGGCTGTGGGAGTGTGAGGGCTGTTTTCCACTATCCAGAAAGTAAGCATGCATTCCCCTGTCACGCTTAGACCACAGCACAGCCCCCTTGCAGACTGCTGGGGAGAAAGAGAAGAAACAAAGTAAAATGGCTTAGTCTGCTGCCACGCTGCAAGGCACGAGGAATGGAAAAGAGAGATGCTATCAAAGAGGGAGTTAAAAGAGCAGATCACCAACACTGTGAATCATTTTGTTCTCTGGCTTGTTTTTATTTATTTTTTGGCAGCACCTCTCTCCTCCCATTACCACTGTAGCAGTTCAATGGATGCAATGAACTGATGGAGCTGCCAATACGTACGTTCTACCAAGCAACTGCTTTGTTACCACATCCTACATCCACTCAGAGAGCACCAGAGACCAGCAATGATGGGAAGCCTGATCACGCCTGGCGAAGAAGGGAAACGCGATATGAACAACTAGCACGAATGGAAGAGGTTTGCAGAGCACTGCCTGGCACCCAGCGGGAAAGGAGAATACGCCCATAGGGTATGTTGCTTTACTTCGGAATGCGGTGCATGCCCCAGCCTGTGGCTAACCCGAGCTTGGGGAATGGATACAGGCATGTTTATAGTCCCTTCGGATCTGGGGGAGGCAAAGTCAGAGAAGGAAAGAGCAGCTGTGGCCTGGTGCCACAGACTGCCAAGGCCACCGGAGGTTACAGCTCAAGCAAGGCAGCTTGCCGATCAGTGCGGAAGACGCGATGCTGTCTCAAGGGCGATGCATTCCTGAAGATCTGCATTTCTACTCCTCTCTTGTTTCTCTCTTACGGGTCATTTCTGCACACAGTCTGTTGGACATTTGGTAAAGACGCCAGAGCTCCATGTTGTCTGCACCCTCCACCTTCACTATGTGCTGGAGCTTTGGGAAGCCGGCTGCTGCTCCCCCAGGCCAGAGGGGACAGGTCCTTTGCTATTTGAGCACTGTATTGCAGCTCTATGCTGTGCTGTGAGAGCACTTCTCTGATGACATTGGAACAAACATTCAGCTGGGCAGTCCTTGCAGCACCCAACGCCTTAGCTCCCCAGCAGTCTCCACAGCATGTGAAAGTAGATTTATGCTTGGCATAACTTTGTTTACAGCAGACAAAGAGACTAACATTAAGGGTGAATTCTGCCTGTAGGAACTTTATAGTTAGGTTCGTAATGAGACAACAGAGCAGAGGTAGGTCAGTATCGGTCCGAGGACCAGGCAGATAAGGCTTGTTCTCGCACACTGTTAGTGCTGTGCAATTACTGAAACCAGATTGAAATGAAACAAAGCCTGATTTTACTTCAGACTTTTGCATCTCAGTGATTTGGCAGACACAGGAACGTGACTTTGGTATCATTCTAAGCTACGCTGCTCTCCTGATTTTTACATCCTTTTGTGTAGCAGATAACTGCACTTTACCTCTGCTGCTCTTCTGACATAGATTTGAATTCTGAATTCTTTCTCTTTGCCTTTACATGCTGCCCTGGGATTAACTTTCATACCTTGTCCTGAAACTTTATTTCACATTACCAGTAATCAACTTTTCTATTGTCTCTTAATGATGATGACTGCCTTGATGACAGATGAGAGCTCGAATGTTCTAGCATTACTGTACAGAAGAAAGGCAGAGTACTGACATCGTATACATGAAAGATGAAAAACAATACTCACAGCTGACATTCTCAGTTATATGATGTGACTACATTTAAAGATAGGTAACTGCGGCTGTTCAGTCATAAAATACAAGCATAACCACATGCAAGCTTCTTTTCACTTCCTCCAGCATGCTTTACATTACCTAAAATAAAAATCCAGATCCTAAACAAGGCAGTAGTCAGAATATTATTGGACATTTTTCCCCAACTTAATGGAGTTCCATGAAGAACTGCTGGCAGTATTGCTGCCACATCTGATGCTATTAAATTGTGGCCTATTGAATAAAGATAACAGATATAGCCACATTATTTGAACTTCTTTTCATTGCTTTCTGTGAAATACAGAGATTTGGGGAAGCTCATCTGCCATAACTATATGGTCTTATTCCACATAATAGAAAGCATTCTGTGATGAAAATTAAGTCACAAAGTGAGTCATAATCAAGTCTTTTGGAATATGAATAGTCAGACCTCTTCTCCCATTATCACTTAATCCAAATAAAAACTCGCTACTTACTTTGGCTTCAAAATGTAATTTTCTCGTTTTATGCTTGCTGTAGCACTGGAAGTGCTTTGCATGTAACCCTTTCCTCCCCCCAGGTCATGCTCACAGAAGCAAAAGGGTACAGTCTAAACTTCTGATATTTAACCATTTGCAGTGTGCTTAGAAATAGACATTCTGAATACCTGTAGTGGTGCATTCATAATCAAAACTTGTCACATCATTTAACTTCTTATCCTGATATTCTGCTGGACCAATACACAGGACATCAGAAACAGTGGAATTTGTCATCTTTAACCACAAAAACAACCACTTGGCTTTGCAGTCACACTCAAATTTATTTCCCCTTAAATCTCTAAAAAAACACACAGAAATAAACATATTTGAAAAGGTTGATAGCAATATGAACACTACAGAACTGTTATCACCTTGACATGCTGAATTTAAAAATACCTGAGTAGCCTTGAATAGGTTTTGAACTGAGAACAGGGAAGTTTCTTAAGTTTTATTTTGACTCCCTTACTACAAGTAAGTTCGGCCTCTCCTTCACTGAGGTGTCATCCTTGGAAAAACTGTTTCAATCTAGGAAATACACCCACATCTAATCTTACTAATAGAGCACTCTGATTCACCTGTAAAGTCACTCATGTTTGGAAGTTTTCGTGGGATTAGGACTACAGCAGTCTAAATCCTGACAGCTTCGTTGTTGGCTGCAAGCCTCCTTCCCATCATCTATCGCTGGCACAGATAAATCCCATTCCTTCACTAAACTACTCCAGCACTGCTGTTGGACAGAGCAGCCTTGCTGGTACCATTTCTGTGTTACACTAAAGCACAGGTGCAAGGCTTGCATTTTTAGAGTTGCTGCTGATGGGGAGCCAATTTAACCTGCCTCTACTAACATATGTGCCATTTCAACGCTGTAGCTGGTCTTCAACCCTTTGGAAATTATTGTGGCTTACAATCATACTTGGCTATTAGGGAGAGCCAGTAAAAAAATAGGGGAAGCTGACTGGCAGCTTGGGTGGGAGCGTTTATCTGCTGGAGGGTAGGAAGGCTCTACAGAGGGATCTGGGCAAGCTGGGTAGATGGGCTGGGACCAGTGTATGAGGTTCAACAGGGCTAGAGGTTAGGTCCTGCACTTGGGTCACAACAACCACATGCAATGCTACAGGCTTGGGAGAGTGGCTGGAAAGCTCTCTTGGGGAAAAGGACCTGGGGATCTTGGTCAGCAGCCAGCTGAACATGAGCCAGCAGTGTGCCAAGGGGGCCAAGAAAGCCAAGAGCATCCTGGCTTGTATCAGGAATAGCGTAGCCAGCAGGTCCAGGGAGGTGATTGTGTCCCTGTACTTGGCACTGGTGAGGCTGCACCTCGAGTGCTGTGTTCAGTTTTGGGCCACTCACTACAAGACAGACATTGCAGGGCTGGAGTGTGTCCAGAGAAGTGCAGTGAAGCTGCTGAAGGGTCTACAGCACAAATCTGATGATGAGCAGCTGAGGGAACTGGGCTTGTTTAGCCTGAAGAAAAGGAGGCTGAGGGGAGACTCTCTACAGCTATCTGAAAGGAGGTTGTAGGCAGGTGAGTGTTGATCTCTTCTCCCAGGAAAGAACCAATATTAGGAGAGAAAATGGCCTCATGTTGCTCCAAGGGAGATTTAGATCGGCTACTAGGAAAAAATTTTTCACCAAAAAGGGTTGTCAAGCACTGGAACAGGCTGCCCAGGGAAGTGGCTGAGTCACCCTCCCTGGAGGTGTTTAAAAGACATGTAGATGTGATGTTTAGGGACAGGGTTTAGTGGTGGACTTGGCAATGTTAGGTTAACAATTAGACTTGATGATCTTAAAAGTCTTTTCCAACGTAAAGAATTCTCTGATTCAGTTATACAAGAAAACACTGATAGTAAGTCAGCAGTATGCTACAACTGCACACAAACAAGAAAAAAAAAGCATATTCTTTACAATTAATGCCTTTTACTAAAATGATCTCAGGGAATTCATGCAGTATTGTGTCCCCTTCCCTAGAAACCAATTTATATGAAACACCCGAAAGAAGTACAATAACACAAACGAAGTACAGCATCATGAGAGGAAACATTTAAGAAATTGCACTTAATTTAAAGGAGTCTACCAAGCAAACAATTTTAAACTGAGAAAAGCAAGAGCAACAATCTGTGCAGAGACCAGATAGAGCCCCGCGCAGACCTGGAACGCAAAACTCAGAGTAAGAGTGACAGAAGCAGGCGGTCAATAGAAAGCCTCATTACTTACAGTTCAATTAAAGAATCTAAATCACTGAAGACATCCCTTGGCAGAGCTTTGAGATGGTTATTGGCCAAAGAACTAGAAAATAAAGTTAGAGCTTAGTACCATTGCTATCTCCTGTCTGGCTGGCCCTTACTAAGCATGAGCTCACCTGTCTGACACCGTCCCGCCACTGTTAACAGCTATCGGCATCAGGCACATATTAATTATTCTCACTGAAGAATGGCAATTGCTTGAAACTGATCTAAGCAAAATTTATTAAATAAATTATTTATTTTTTTCATTGCCCAAGTGAAACATAGCACGCAGAGCAATCGCTGTGCCTGCTGAGAGGGAACAGGGGCGTTACTCAGGGGCAGGCACTATGATGGTGGTACCAGTGCAGCATCCACAGATCACAGCTGCACGCAGGCTGCGAGTGCACACAGGCAGCCAAACAGCGCTGTCCCAGCAGGACCTTTTTAAAGGCCTTTTTTAATTAGTGGAAGGCGTGTTATTGACAGCTGGAGAAGGGGAAGGGAAGTTTTCTGTGTGGCAGGAAAACCAGCAGTCCCCCAGAAGACTTTTGTTCAAGTACAAATTACTCCACCAAGTGTTAAATAACTTACAGGTGAGTCAGGTCTCGAAGGCCACGAAATGCATTTCTTGAAATGGTTTCAATTTTGTTGCCTTCAATGAATCTAGGAAAAAACCCAAATTAAAATACTTTAATTAGCAGTATTACTAGCATCACCAGCACTTTAACCTATGGTTTCCATACTCAGCAGGTTCCTGGGTCGCCCCTTCAGACTTAATGGTGTGGAAGTCTCAGTGGAGCAGCTCAAACTCCCTTTTCCCCTTTTCTTGTGTCAAGGAGCGATGTGGGTACTGGGTAGCGCAAGGGTCAGCACACGACACAACTATCCAGCAGAAAAGTGAGCAAAACAAATAAAGCAAAACCCATTATTCCTCTGTTGGTTAATCCTCCTGGGGGGTGTTATGTGAGGCTGTGTGGAGGAGAGGCCTCCGAGGTGGACTTCAGAAGCTGAAGTCCTACCTTCCTCTCACAAATTGCCTGCAATTTAAAACCACAGAACAGTGCAGCAGCACTGGGGCTGCCCTGGCTGCAGATGGATGTTTTACAGGGGAGCTCCCACGGCTGCACTCACAGTGCCACGTCCACACCCCCAGAGCCCTGACAGGAACCGCAGCTACATGACTGGTAGACATCTGAAGTCTGTATAAATGACAAGACCGCTGCCTTGTTTCTCCTCTTGCTGCCGCAGTTCAGCTCTCTCCAGCCAGGACACGGCTGCTGCAGGGTGCCTGGCTGCACACAAGTCACCACCCCCTGCACTGGGGGACGAACGACGGGCACGTATCGATTCCAGGAGCATGCTGCTCCTCCTGACTGCATGTCAGCATTTAAAGAAAGAGCTGATATTTGAGCATCTTGACCCCCAAGCATTTGAGGACGCATCCTTAAATACACCATCAGCCCTGCAAAGCGATTGCTGCCAGGTGGCCATCAAGATACTGCATGGTACAGCTGTACCTGGACAAAGATAACTGCACACTGACTTTACAAAAGGTTTTAGGAGATAAAAGCGTCTCACTTCCTCCTACACATCCTTGTTTGCCTTCCAGGGAAATAAAGGAAAAATGCTGTGAGCCAAGGTCTCTTCTCAAGGGAGTCAAGATGCAGGAGATGACAAGTGCTCTGGGCTCTACGGTTTAAGACGTAGCAAAAATCCTTCACCAAGTGACCAGGCCCCTGACAACATGCAAAAGGTGTGGATGCAAGTGCTGTGCCTGCTGGGGGTTGTCCGAAGTGTCAGCCGTACTCTGTTACAAGGCTGCCTGGGGACAAGAATTCAATCCGCAGAGCAGAGCGCCAAACTGCCTCCTGACACCCTCACTGGCACCTGGCATGCCTGCACAGTGCCAGCTCACCGGCCCGTGCAAGTACACGTAGCCTCACTGTACACACTGCAGTGAGACAATGCAAATTTAGGCTGGGACTCAGGAATTTGCCGAATTCCCGAGTCACCAAACCTGGCCTTGAAGGGACACTATCCTGGGAACACGACTTTCATCACCAGTGTCGTGGTTTTGCGAGGTTGGGTGCTGGAAAAGAACAGGGGTGCACAAAACGGCTGCTGTGAGGAGCTGCCGGAATTCTCTGGAACTCCAAAATGTAAACAATCCAAGGCCAGAATCATTGTTGACCAGGGCCAAGCCAATGAGAGATAGTCATAGCGCCTCTGAGAATCACATATAGGAGAAAACAACCCGGAAGCAGCTGCATTTTGCCACCGGAGAAGGGAGTGAGAAGATGTAACGAGCTGTACAGACACCAAGGCCGGGAGGGGGAGTGGGCACCCCAGGTGCCGGAGAGAAAGATGCCCCTGCAGCCCGTGGAGAAACCCCATGGTAAAGGCCGAGACCCCAACTGCGGCCCGTGGGGGGGCTCCACGCTGGATGGAGCGGGTGGAGACATAGAGAAGACGCTGTGACCCTTACGCTGAAGCAAGCCCCTGCCAGCACTTGGAACCTACAGAGATGAGCGAGAGAGAGAGAGAGAGAATTGCACTGGAACAGGTTTGCTGGGGGGAGGCTGGTGACCCCGTGGAGGACTGGGACTGAGAGACATTGTGATTTATTGCTGCCCGCCACAGCAGGGATCCAGGCGGAGCAGCTGATGAGACACACGGAGAAAGTTCCTGGAGGACTTGTCTCTAGTACCGGGGCCTCTCATGGCGCAGCAGGGGGAGGGTGTGTGGAATGGATTTTCCCCCCCCGGCCGAGAAGGAAACCAACTTGCAAGGAACTGACCGAAGCCCCCGTCTCCCAGTCCCTGCCCCCCTGTGCTGTGATCGGGGGGAGGAAGGGAGTGAAATCATGACTAGATTGAAGTCTGCTAAGGAGGGAGCGGGGTGGGGAGGTAGAGGTGTTTTAAGATCTGGGAAAGGAAAACAGCTCATGAAGTAACCGAGAACCCCATTATTATTTCCTAGTCCCTGCCCCCCCCTGTACTGCGAGCAGGGGGGGAAGAAGGGAGTAAAATCATGGCTAAAGGGAATTCTGCTTAGAATGGAGGGGTGGGGGGAAGGTGCTACTGAGAACCCCATCGTTCCCCAGTCCCTGCCCCCCCTGTACTGCAAGCGGGGGGGAAGAAGGGAGCAAGATTCTGATTAAAGTCTGCTAAGAAGGGAGTGGTGGGGGGAACGTGTTTTTAAGATCTGGTTGCATTTGTTTTAAGATTTGATTGCACTCCTGACTCCGGTTCTTCACTGTTCTTTCTAGTGTAGTGTAATAAATTAGAATAGTTCTTTCCTGCACTGTGTTGAGTCTGTTTCGCCCATATCGTCGCTGATAAAATGATCTCTCCTTGTCCTTATCTTGACTCCTAAGCCTCTTAATATATCTTTTCTCCCCTGTCCACCTGGAAAGGGGAGTAAAAGACTGGTTTTGGTGGGCATCTGGCCTCCAGCCAGGGCTAAACCACCACAACCAGCAAAACTCCTTCTTTATCAGACCCACCTTATTCAGAGTCTCCATGGAGCCAGTTAGTTTAAGGGTGCATTGGATGCCACCATCAGTGCTGCAAGCGCAGCAGGACACAGCTGTGTCTTTAGATATACATATATGTGTAAATAAAGGTATTTGCTGTGGGTGCTCCCCAGCTGCTCTTCATTCAGAGACTTTGCTTTGTACACAAAGGGACCTGTCACCAGGGTTTTCTTATTCTCCATAAGGTCCAACAACTGGTACCCAGCAGACATGAGCTGTTGAAGCAGTAAAGGAGTTACTGGCTGCAGGGCCAAAGAAAACCCTAAAGAAAGGCCACTCACACCCAGATCCCAAACGCTGGAGTTGTGATTTTCTGGGAAGAGGAAGAGCTCTGTGGACTGGGCAGAGAGGGCAACCACAACCCTTAACTGAGGTCACTTTGTTCGGGCGCCGCTAAAGGAAACTGAAGCTCTAAGGCTTTAACCAGTCTTCCCTCTGCTCCCTGGTTTGCAGGTAAACTCCCTGTCACCAGCCTGGCAGGATATTTTCTTTCAGTTTTCTTTTATTTCAATCACCAACACAACTGCTACCACCACGAGCTCTGTGTTAGACTCATCAGGGCTTGAAAGCAAGGCACAAAGCAACCACCATACAAACGATTTTCTTCCTTTTTGCAAACTTTCTGCAAATTACTTTTTTTCCCCACAGACAGTTGGAAAAAAGAACAATTAGATAACTCACTCTGGCTGAGAAACCCAGATGCAGCTGAATCGTGGACTTTAACATGTACCATTCACCATTATCCTCTATTTCTTGGTCTGCAAATCCCATCATTCGCTGCTCCACGCAGAGCAGAATGTTAGTGCCAAGTATACCCCACCTTAATACCCACTTGCCAGCAAGACTTTAGTGAGAATCAATTCTGTGAGCACTGGTTTTCCTTTAGAATAAGGCAGGAACATTTTCCACAGCTACCTTTCACCACAGGAAGGTGGGTGGAAAGATGAATTTTTTTTCAGATCATTTTCAGAGTTTCAAACATACCAGCTTGTGTCCAGTAACACAGAGAAATGTCAGTCCTTTGGAGTATGAAGTGAGGACAACCTGGTACCAGGGCTAATAACTTTTTGTTAAAAGAAAAAAAGGTGACCTAAAAAATAAAATAAAAAAAAAAAGATTGGGAAATGAATGTAATGTAAAAATCAACAAAGAAGTGAACCAAGTAAAGAAAAGGAAAGTTAAATAAATTAAAATAATATAGATAATTATAGATATAATCACAATATATTACATGAAATATGTTTTATGCTAATATATTTATAATTATTCATAATATAAAGATAAATGCCACGGGCATTAGGTGGGATATCAGAACAAAGACAAAGTTGGAGAGGAAAGTTTAGGGGGAAAGAACTGGCTTGTTTAGGGGAAAAAGTTTAGAGGAAGAGAAGGGTTGTTCTAGGCAATGCACAGACACTCTGCACCTCCTCATCAGCCTGCCAGCAGGCCAACAGAGGCTCCCCCACTTTTTCCTGAGATCCAAAACCCCTTGACAGCAACAGTGCTGTTCTGGAAAGCCAGGACAGGCTCGTGCTCAGCAACACTTTCCATGGCGTACTGCAATCGCAGAGCCACCTTGCTTTCATGGCATATTTTTAAAATCCACTGCAACCTCTGAGAAAATGGTGAGCCATCATAAAGGACGTTTGCACAGGAGCAGAACATAAATCCTTCACCACCCCAGCTCCTGGGAATCACAGTAAAGACTAAGACTCCACGGCAGGAGTCCTGGCAACTTATCAAAGCATCTTGATTTATAAGGACAGGGGAAGACATAAAATACCAAACTTACAGATATTCTAGATGGAAGAGACCAGCAAAGGCATCATCTCGTATAACAGTGAAGGAGTTGGAGTTCAGCAAGCTGCAAATGGAGAGCAGGCATTAGAAAAGCACATTAAAACTTGACACACTGGATTACGCCCATTGTGTTTATTGCCCATGACCAAACTAATCTCACTGACTTGAGCCCATATTGCCCCACCAATGCAGCACACATAAAACACTGTGGAATGGTCTATAAAAAAAAAAAAAATCAAAGGCATAATGTGATGCTAGTTAACATCCACTCTTCCCCAGGAAAAACGTTCGCAGTGTCGTTCACCTTGATTAAGGGCAACCTGGCCCTCAACATTCTGGTCCCCAAGGCAGTACAAGCCATCCTTAGAGGGTAGGTCTGCTGAGCACAGACCCCAGTTGCCCACCACCCCTCCAACCACACCGAAAATCTTCAAGAGACCATCTCAGCACCACTTCTGAGCTCCCTGAAAGGGGCGAGCCCTTTTTTACAAGCGCTGGCTCTCGTTTATGCAGTATCAGTGGATCAGCACCCACACGTTCTCCAAGGGGGATGCTCCAAGCCTGACACGCAGATGGGCTACAGCCTGTGGCATGAGAGGACAGCGCGTGGTTCGTGCAGCCAGTTCATCAGCTGCCAATGCAGACGTGCCCGAACAACCAGAGACAGCCTCCTGCTACGCTTGCACAGCAAAACCCTGGGTGCATGGGCAGCAGGGCAGAGCGGCGGTGTTGCCTGCTCCAGGCGCTGCCTTGCCCTCCCGCATGAGCTTCAGGGACAAGATGTGTCAAAGCTGCACTGTGCCAGGACAAGGTGGCCTGGGAGCAGGATGCCAGGGAACGGCTTCACCAGCAGCGCTCCTTCTCTGCTGCATCAAAGCACAATGGCCCCCAGTGCTGATGTTCAAAAGCCCGGAGAGAGACTTTCTTTAAAGAAAACAGCAACACTTCTAATTCAGTCCAAAGAAATCAAATGCTACTCAGAAGAAGTAATTTTTTGGAAAATCCCTAAATTTTACGCCACAAGTGAATGTGTCCGTGCTCATCCCTGTCACAGAGCAACTTACTAATCCTCTTTCTGTAAGGTTTTAGGCATTTCACTAAAATTAATTTAGAAGACTAATGAACATGAAATGCAAACTTTTCCCGTGATCCTTGGTTATTATGCTAATACTGGACAAATGCTTCTTAAATTATCTCAAAGAAGTCTGACAGAGACACAGCCTCCACCAAAAATAAATCTTTGCGTTACTATTTTGCTATGGCGACTGACACAGAAGACGCAGTCCTGAGGTACCCAAGTGCTCAATGATGCATGGATCTCTTTCGTCATTTAATCACTCTTGGGTTTTCTCATGTTTGAAGGGAAAAGTCACAAATTACACTAACCAACAAAATCTGCCATGGCCCAAGGTGGTGGTGACAAGCCCCTCTTGCTCGCATGTCTGATATACAGCATAAAGTGATAGCAGCAACTTCAGACTTCCTCAACAACTGATCTCCTGCCCATTCCCCCACACCCCCAACATCTCCAGGAAGAAACAAGAGCTAAAGAAAAGGGATAACCTTCATCTACTCTTCCTCCATCTTCCCAGTACCACTGTCCAGAGCCAGCCAGATTCCCACTATCTCTAATTTTTCCTCCCATGTTTTTTTTCTCCACCCACGCTCAGGTTCATCCTGTTCCTTCCCAGCTGGCACAGATCTGCCCCGACCTCTACCCAGGGCTCTGTGCTGGCTTCCAAGTCCCACAAAAACTTAGGCTGGGGACTGGTGCCGCGCCACAGAAGATGAAACCCTTGCTCTGCCCGCTTCTCCCCAGCATCTTCCATGGGATGTTGCTCCCCCCCAAATAGCAAGACAGGCCATTGAAAACAAGGTGGGGTGCCTGAGGAGGGGAGGCAGCCCATCATGCTAGCAAAAGCTTTTAGAGACTATCTCTTACTAAGACCAGCTTTAACCACTAGCTCTGTGGCAAGTGCTTAGCCTGGGTTTCTGGCACACCTCCCATCTGTTTGCCAAATTTTTCCTTGCAGTGTGTCTTTGCTTTGGGGGCAGCCCAGTCTTTATAGGGGGGAGGTGTGGAGTGTCCGCTTGGTACCAGGTGTGACAGGCAGGCTGCACTGGGATGCAAGCATCGCAGCTTCTCGCAGACTACCAGAGAAATGACAATCTGGGCTCCCCAGGAGAACTGTATTGCACCCTGAATCTCTGTGCCTCCCAGGGGAGCTCAATCAAAGCTCATCTGGGTAAGCTACCAGAGCTGCAGGCACACACCTGACTGCAACACGGGCACAAACAACAGATTTGCTGGAGGTCAGGAAGGAGGGAGGGCTACAGAGTACTGGAAACCGGACCGCTGTCCCCTGGGACAGAGGACCACCCTGCCTGTAGGTCCATCAGGCCAGAAGGCAGCAGAGAAGTCACCCTCCAAGTCAGATGCTGAAGCCCAGAGCCATGCTGCAGCCAACACCAACATTTCACGCACAGAGGCTTCCTCTGAGGTGCGTCCCAGCAGCCTCTGCTCGCCCCCCGTCGCGCCCGCAGCATCCCCAAGGCAAAGCGAGACTCGTGGGCACGAAGCAAGCATGACTGGGAGCTGCCACATGTCTCCAGGGGGACAGCTCTGCCCCAAACTTATTAAAGCTGATTTTAAAAAAAACCCAAAAATGAACTTAGGGCATCAGAAAACACTTTGTCCTCCTTCAGCAACTAAACACACGCTTTATGGACTGGTTTATGAGTGGAAAATGCATTCCTCTGTTACGAAACAGCAGCGGTATCAGCCGGGCTGCACAAGCCGGGGATGCACCCATAGCCTCCCTTTCCACAAGGACACCCGTGACTATTTGGGAGGCGCGGGCAAAGCGCTAACTGGCCGCCAGCGCTTCCAGTGCCATACTCACAGCAGCTGCAGGGAGGGCAGGTGGGAAAACATCCTGTCCTTCACTTCGGAGAAGGTCCCGTTTACCAGGCTCCTGGAAAAAGAGAAGCCACCCGTCAAGCGGGACCGTC